>PVJS01023840.1:0-29221 GCA_004027185.1 Glis glis
CCCTCCCTCCCTTCCTTCTTTCCTTCCTTCCTTCTTTCCTTTGTGTGGTACTGGGGATTGAACCCGGGGACATTCTACCTCTGAGCTACACTCCCAGTCCTATTTTATTTTTGAAACAGGGTCTCACTAAAAGTCTTGCTGAGGCTAGCTGCAAATCTACAATCCTCCTGTCTCAGCCTCCCACATACCGGGATTACAGGTGTGTGCCTGCCACCATGCCTGGTTGAAATGTCATCTTTTCTACACATCTGGCTCATTGCAAATTTTGTCTAGGGCATTTGCTTTATGGGGACAATATTACTGTCAAATTTAAAACAAAAATAAATGCTTTCTTGATAAAAGAAACAACGCAGAGCAAAACAAACAATGAGCATGTTTTCAGGATCCATGATTCTGGGGGATCCTTTATTCATTTTTAGGGGATCCCATTTTCTTATTTTAGCATAAGAATCATTGGTCTAGTGATTGAAAACGGAAGGCCTGGAGCTCAGATACCCAGAATCCAACAAGATCTCGATGTGTCAGTGGTGAGCCGTTTACTCCTCCTCAGCGGGGTAATAGGGACAACCATACTAGCTCAGAGCTTCTATAAGGGTGTGAACATAAACATAAAAATCACTGAACAGGGCGCCTGGCCTATCTATGGACATCATACTTGTTGGCAACTAGGATAAATCATGAAGAGCTGGCTTGGAATGTCTAATGACTTGGAATAGTCCCCAACTCTTTTTTTCTAATTATTTTGTTACTGGTTTCATACTAGTAAAAACGTTCAGGAAAAGTAAACCCACAGCTATTTTCTATTGTCATTCTTAAACACTGGCAACATAAATCAAATCATCCTTCAAGTCTGAGAAGACTGCCTTGGGATAATACCCTAGATGTTAAAGCAAGATCGAATCATTTGCACATGACTTTTGATATGTACCTAATACTTGTATCATATCCAAGATTACATCATAAAAATTTAAGGAATGTTTTTAATCAAAATTGTCTCAGAATCTTGATAAATGTCAAATCTAGTTGATGGGTAGTTAGGGGATTACTGTATTATTCTCTGTTGTTTTTGGGGGTGTGTGTATGTGTGTGTGTGTGTTACTGGGGATTGAAACCAGAGGCATTTTAACTCTGAGTTACACACTCAGGTCTTTTTAAATTTTTTTGCTTTGAATAGGGTCTCGCTAGGTTGCCAAGAGCATCACTAAATTGCTGAGAGAGGCCTAGAACCTGTCATCCTCCTATTTCAGCCTCCCAAATACTAAGATTATAGACATGCAACACCATACCCAGCTCCTCTATTTTTTCTGTTTGGAAATTTTCATTAAAAACAGATAAAACTGCCCTTAAAAATATCTTTATGTAGGGAAAATGTTGAAGAAAACTTAACATGCCATTTTCTAGAAATCCAGCATAGCTAGTTTTCCCTACTGGGTTAAAATAGATCACTTTTTTTTCTTTACTTAAACACCAGATGAAACAAAGGACTTGCCAATTTGGTAGGTAAAGAATTGAATTTTGCATTTTTAATATGTATTTCCCTGAACACTAGAGAAGTTGGCCTTGTACTTTCACATGTATTAGTCTACAAATGTCTTCTATTCATACCGTTGGCTCATTTTTCTATGGGATCATTCATCCTATTATTACTGTACTCTATAGACTCTTTATACATTGCAGATGTTAACGCTATTGTATAACATATATAACAAAGTTTTCCTATTTTTATCTAATTACTTCTCATACATCGAAAATGTTAACCTTTATTCAAATGTATGTATTTTTCCTTGTGCTTTCTTTGCCATTTACTTAGAAAAACTCACTTTCTGTTTTCTCTTTATGCTTTTATGATTCAATATTATTTATGATATTTAGTACAGTATATGCTTTATAATTTAATATTCTACCCTAATTAATTTGGCACTCATTTAGATGCATTTTATGAAATAGGGCTCCAACTTCCACACAAATCATCAAGTATTATTTATTCTAAAGATAAGTCCATCTGTTCTGATGTACTGAAATGTTCTCCTTCTTCATATTCTAAAAACTGCAAGGCAGGGTGCTTTGTGTGAATATACCTTGCTGAGAGGTAGCTTTGAGGGTATATAGCTGGTAATACTTACTTTTAAGACATAGATGTTGTTTGAGAAAATCAAGGAAAAGACCTTTGAGGGTTCTCCTTTTTCTTTCCACAAAGTGGGGAAGGAGAGAAGATCTTAAATGTCCTGTAGGAAATTCTGTTGTCCTTCTCTTACACCTCAAAGTTTATGCCATTACCATGAAATATAAAAATAGTGGTGCTCATGATCTTAAAACAATCCAGGGATTCCCATACGAGGGGCAAAACTTGTCATTTTACTTTGAAGATAAGCTTAAAAATGTAAATCATCTTAGAAGAGTTTGCATCGTGTGTGTGTGTGTGTGTGTGTGTGTGTGTGTGTGTGTGTGTGTACTGGGGACTGAACCCAGGGGCATTCTACCTCTGAGCTACACCTCCAGTCCTATTTTATTTTTTATTTTGAAAAAGGGTCTTTCTAAGTTGCTGAGGGGCTCACTAAGTTGCTAAGGCTGGCCTCAAATCTGCAATCCTCCTTTGTCAGCCTCCCAGAGTTTACATCTTAGATTCAATTCACATCCGGTAATAATACTGACAGAAGTCAACTCAGAGAAGAAACACTGATACGTTATGGGGGATCAGGTGCCAAATGGGGCAGACTGGAGATGAGGAGAAGCTAAAGAGGAGTAGAGAAAATAGAAGCTTTCTAGCATTGGTCTGGGACACCTTCTCTTTCTAGAAAGGTGATCTTACGCCAATACAATCTAGCAATCTTTGGGAGATAGGCAAAGCGAATCCATCCAGAAGAAGCAAGGGAATTCTCTATGTTATACATTTCACTGACCCTTCTGACAAAAGCCATCAATTTCACATTTGTAAGAAACAGATGAACAAGAAGAGTTCTGAACTCAAGCTTCTGAGTACAATACAATGTGCTGCAAATATAACATAAATTGCACCGATGCTGTAATAGGAGATCAACCCAAATTCCAAAGAGGGAGAGAAAAAAAAAGGCATGTGCTGTTCCTAGAACCAGAGAGTCAAAGCGTATAATTTCAGAGAGGGAAGGGGTAACACTTACATGATGTAGGTGATAAATTCTCCCCATCCCACAGGCTACGAGTAGTCCAGCAGCAAGCAAACATCCTCATCTTGGTGTACTTCGAGGGACAGAGGAAAGTGCTTCCCAGGGACACAGTGACCCAGACTGATAGAAGCTGAATCTAACACTTGTTTAACAAACACCTTCGATGTAACAAACTTAATATTTTATTGAAAGAACAATCACCTTCAATCTAACAAACTTAATATTTTATTGAAAGATGTACATAATGCTACATTTATTCTCACTACCTTGTCTGACTGCATTTCTTTACTATTACATTTTTGTCCTTGTTTTTTTTCTTTTTTGCAGTACTGGGGATTGAACCCAAGGACATTCTACTTCTGAGCTACACCCCAGCTCTATTTTTCATTATTTATTTTGAAACAGGGTCTCACTAAGTTGCGGAGGGCCTCACATTTTGCTGAGACTGGTCGTGAACCTGTGATCCTCCTGTCTCAGCCTCCCAAGTACTGGGATTTTGTCCTCGTAAACCAGTGATCTCCAAGCATTTTCCAACACAGAATATTCTATAACAGGAAATCAGAACATAGTCTGTCCTACGTATATTCCCTTGTGTGCACCATCTCTCCACCTGATGATGATGAGTCACTTAAAACATTATTTTTTCTAACTTATATTGCCCTTGATCTGGAAACTGAATTCTCTTTAGGGTGTACTGTCAAGTCAAATGGTCTTATGCCCCAACCCCCCCCAAAGGCATATCTGAATTCTTTATTGGAAAGAGAAAAAAACTTTTGTGTTTTAATTAACTCACTGTTAGGGCAAATGTACTATCTGTAATTCAAAAATAAGTTTTATAATCTTAATTACTACAAAAACTCTCATCTGTCATTCTCAAAATCTTGCTTGAGCTTGTAGAGGAGGAGTCTCTCTTTAAAACAAATATGTTTCTTCAAGACTGAGATGCTAAGGGGTGACTAACTCAGCTATGTGAACTGTGAGCAGACATAATACAGTGACAGATACCATAGCCAGACCAGCAGGAAGATTAAAACTCCAAGGTGAGAGCCTCAAAGATCAGCTTTTGTATGTTCTAGCTCAAAGAGCTTGAGCCAAGGACTGAACACCTCAGTTACCACCTCTAAAAAAAATGAGGATGATAATTAGAGAAAGGATTAAAAATATCCAGGACAGTGACTAGCACATCGAATGCATCCAATAAATACTTCCTGCACTAGTTTGCAAAGAGCTCTGATTTATCCTGCTTCAAACATGAGCTGCCCTTTACACCAGAAGCAGGGGCAGAAACTATTCTAGAAGCAAGATATTGCCAACTTTTGTGCAAAGAATAAAAGGGCATTCTCCATGGGAGAGATGATTGCAAGGAGGCCCCCTTCTCGGGTCAGATTTATTCAAGAGGCTCCTCTCTCTCTAGTCCACCTGAGCCCAGCTCTTGGTCATGGACTTGGAGAAGGAATTACTTCACTCTTGCCTCTTGTAGAGTCTGCACAAGCACAGGATTAGCAAACTTTGTGGAAGGAGGAAGGTACAAATTCCTGGAGACAGGAATCAACGTAAAGGAACAAAGGCTCCTTCAATAAACACTCAAGAACTCTCACAGCCATCCTGTAATTGAAACTGTGATTAATACCTCGAGATGGGAATAATTCATCCAGTATTTTGTCTGTGTTTCTTTCTCTGTGAGCCATTAAGGGCTTGGATCTCTGGCCTCGAACTTTCTATTTGTTGCTAAACTATAATTTCTGTCTACATACTAATAAGCAGATGAAATATAATTAGGATATTCCTTGCAAGAAGAGCAATGAATACGCAGTGAGCGTATTTCAAAGCAAAATCCGCACTTGGATAAGGATGTTTACCAAACACTCAGAATATTTCTTTGCTGAATGTGGTGATGTTTCAACTGGGAGCCCCTTGAAAATGGAAGATTGAAGTCTCACTAAATTTACAAGTAACCTGTAAACCTATCGATATCTTTTTCCTTTTAAAAGGATTTGGAATCTAATTTTTACTTTCTACTTGTGATTTTTCAAGCTTTGGGAGGACAATATAATAACAGTTTTTTATAGCTACACCTTTCTAAAGCACCTTTAAATATAGCAATACTATTTTACCTATTTGAAAAAAATTCAGTATGAATGTATTCACAGATTCTGTGAATTATTGAGTCTTTAAAACCTATTTCCATCATCTTAAATTAAATACTTTATAACAAATACAGCAGACCACTGGCATTCACAGGCTTCTATTTTGCAATTTTTGACAATTAGCAGTGACGGCAAACGTCTAGGACACGTGCTCATTTGTAATTCTTTGAGACCTGCATTCGAATGGCCTGTTGAAAGCTGGATACTCAAGAATAAGTCACCTGGCTGGTGACGGAGCCTCTGACCATTCAGCAGCTTTTGAACTCACAAACACCTACATGCATGAACACAGGTCGTGAGCCAGGTTGCTCTAATGTGGTCACAAGTGGCTGAGTTCCGACACGTGTGTGGTCTAACTTACAATCTAATGCAGTAAGCCTCAAACCTGAGAGTACATACGAATTACAGGGAGGGCCTCTTAAACCACAGAGGGCTGGGCCCCACACCACCCCACCCCAGAACTTCTGAGGCAGACCCTGGACATGTAAATTTCTACAAAGCTCCAAGGCGATGTGGATATGGTTAGTCTGGGGACCTTTGAAAACCTTTGAACCTTTGAGAACCTCTGATCTAAAGGATGATATCCATCTTATCACTAGCAAATCATAAAACTCAATTCAAAATTCAAAGTAAATAATTCAAAGGAAAATGTCCGAAGTGAACAACAGCAGTGGTTTTGCCGATTAAACTTGTGATAGATCACATAATTACAAAAAAATAGTCTGGGTCATGACTGGTATTTTGCTGATAATATTACCTATGCTGGTGGTCCACATGTGAAAACTCTTCCGTACATGTTGCTAAATTGTTGAGTCACCAAGGTGAATTCATCCCCTCCCTACCCGTGCCATTCTCTTCAGCTTACCATGAAATTTAGTAACCAGATACTAATGAATGTCCAGCATAGTAGGGACAACCCTCCAGAACCTTTCTGACTGGTTCTTGCCCCTGGTTTCAGACACAGAACCACAGTACAAACCAATACCTCTCCTTTGTCCAAGATGGGTTGGGGCCCCTGCCCCTGTCCTGTTAGGAGGCAGGTGGAGAGACGAAATAAGGATTCCTTTTGATTAAAGCAAGGAGGGGGCAAATTGTTTACGTACTTTTCAGTAAGGACAACTTTTTTTCCATAGAGTGATTTCCAGATTCTGTGAATTCCTGAGGCTCCTAAATCACCCAGCCTATTTCATGTGGGTCAACAAGACTCTGCGGTTGAAACTTACCATTAGTAGACATGCCCCTAGGGTGGTCTCTCAGTCTAAGCCCGCAGAAATGATAATGAGACAGAGATCCAAGGATTCTAGAGGCAGCTGTCTCAAAGACTCAACTAGATGAAGATGTCAGTGACATTTGGTGAGTTGTCTTATATATGTATACATCTGACAAAATAATGTGTGCACTAGGATTTATCATCACCATATGTTTTTATAAATCATTAGCTTTCAAGATGTTCAAAGGCAGTACTCATACTGATATCCAGGGGAACATCTTAGTCAAATCTTTGACAGATTTTTCTCATGTCCCTATTGGCTAAATTCTTCATGTCTAAATTAATCTACTGGAGATTTAATCATGTTTCCTCCCTTGGTCCCTACAGAAACAACTGGTGTACCACATAAAAAGCTCCCTACATTGGAAGCTGATGATCAAAAATTTCCTATCTCCTTATCTTTCCTTTTTTATGTATTCAACTTATTAAGCACTCATACCAGGCCCTGGGTGAGGTGCCATAGCTACAGAGGGACACAATGTCAGTCTTGTTCTCACAACACAGATAGGAGAGGTTTTCAGTACAGGGAATAAGAATGGATCGCATTGGTACTGGGGAATAGCATGCAGAGAGAGAAGCAAGAGAGAAGGCCTTGGGTTGGAAAACCATTTTGTGTGTTGAAGCAAGAGGGGGTGTGGGGAAGGGAAGGCCTGGAGGCTACAGCACTAGGGGCCTTGTTGAAGATTTGGCCTTTATCTTAAGGACAACAGAAGAGATGTGAAGCACTACAGTTTTGAGTGCTATAAGCAGATTGGATTTTTAAAAAACTCTTCTTTGTTGTAGTGTGGACAATGAACTGGAAAGGACTAACGTGTGGGGACAGCAAACTACTGCAATATTTTAGGCCAGGCATATGGTGGCTCACATTACAATGATGAGAGTGAATGGCTTACAAAATTATGGGTTATACACACAATAGAATTCTACTCGGCAATAAAGAACAACAAAATTATGTCATTTGCTGGAAAATGGATGGAAATGAAGAACATTATTTTAAGTGAGATTAGCGAGTCACAGAAAGCGAAAGGTCATATGTTTTCTCTCATATGTGGAAGCTAGGGAGTAATTGCTTTACAAAAGGGACTTTAGATAATGGAGGAGAAACCCCAGCAGAACAATGGAGAAGGTCCAGGGGAAGGTGGTGATGGTGGTGGGGAGAATTAATAAAGGAAACATTTCTATTCATGTTATGTACATATATGAAATCACCAATCTCAATATCATGAATATGGAGGGGAGGGAATGGGGAGGGAGCCGGGGGGAGCTCACCAAGTGTTGTGTGTATGGATGTCCCTATCACTCTGAACTACATTATGATGTGAGACTACAATGCGCCAATAAAAGTACATAAAAAATCCAATTGAAAGCTGGGCGTGGTGGCTCACACTTGTAATCCCAGTACTTGAGAGGCTGAGGCTGGAGGATCTGGGTTTGCGGCCAGCCTCAGCTACTTAGTGAGGCCCTCCACAACTTAGTGAGACCCTGTTTCAAAATAAAGAATAAAAAATAGGGCTGGGGGTGTAGCCCAGAGGTAGAATGCTCCTGGGTTCAATCCCCGGTACCACCAAAAAAAAAAAAAAAAAAAATCCAATTGAGCCAGGCGTGGTGACTCAAGCCTAATTTTAAAAAATGATGAGGGTGAACTGAGAAATATGGGGAAGAACTGATATACATTCAGAAAATAAAAAGATCAAGACGGTTTGGTGGGGAAGTGAATGCGGGAAACTAAGGTAGAGAGGATTGCCAGGGTATAAATAGTGGTGTCAGGTCCTTCAAGTTCAGGGAGGGGAAGATCCAGGATTTATTATGAGCCTAAGATATGCCCAGGAGAGTCTGGGAGGTATAGCTCAGTGGTAAAGCACTTGCCTCACATGTATGAAGCCCTGGGTTTGATTCCTAGCAACACATAAACACACACACACACACACACACACACACACACACACACACACAGTGAGATGCTCATGAACCATTTAAAGAGAGATATGAGAGGTGTTCAGGTCTCTCTAAGTATGAAGTCCAGAAAAACTGGCTGAACTTCTAAATACACTGGTCATTAATACCTGCAGAGGAAATAGAGCGCAGTGGTTAGACTAGGTTTCCGAGTCAAAGGCCTGGGGAGAGGACACAATAGACAGTGAATCCCAGGGAAAGAAAGACGTTGAGTTTAGCCCTGGGGCTGCCTTTTCTAAATGACCTTCTAGTTCAAATCCATGAGCATCAGCTTAGTCTTCCGGTTGTCTTAGTCTTTACCTTGAACCAAAAGAAATAAACATAATGGATTTCCACTTAGCTCTGACCGAATGACTGACAGGAGGCTAAAGAGGATAAACTCAAGTGGGTAATCAAAACAAACACTAGCTCAATCTTGTTCTGGAGACACATATATTTCTTGGCATCCTAGTGAATAATTTCTTTTCTTTCTTTCTTGTACAGGAGACTGGACCCAGAGGCATTCTATCTCCAAGCTAACCCCCCAGCCTCACTAAATTGCTGAGGCTGGCCTCAAACCTGTGATCCTTCTGTCTCAGCCTCCCAAGTACTAGGGTTACAGGCATAAGTCACCACACCTGGGCCTTAGCGAATAATTTCTATAGTTTACTTCTTTTAAAAATAGTTCTGATTGTAGGAAAAATCAGCACTGTAACAAGGTCATATCTTAATTGGATTAGCTGGTTTAGATGTCACCAGCAAAACTGTGCGTCCTACCTATGAAACTGACATAGTTCATGGCAGTTTGAAGCTATCAGCAACATTCTCAGACTACCATCCGAACACCAAAAAGAATCCATTTCATGCTAAGAAAATCGTTACATTTTTTTATATTTGTATATAGACCTTGCTTGTTTTTGTACATACTAGCTTGAGAGAGATTCTTTCCTTCAGCTAAAGGAAAACAAGGTATCATAGCAAAATCACATTGAGGAAAGAGTACCTTCATACAAAGTGCTAAAGTGGGCATAAATAAAGCACATGTTCCTTTAACCTGGAAGATAATTATATATTTTAAGCCCTGATTGGAAGAACTAATTTTGCCTTAACACAAGGTCTATACTACAGTGAACTTACAATGTACTTACCACCCATGATGGTAAATTATTTACAGTATAATGTAACTTAATTCTCCACCACTTTAAGAGGCAGGCGTTATATAATAATTTTATGATAATATAATTAGATTATAAGTGTATAAATAGATTATATATTATTTATATTACAAGTAAATATGCTTTTGGTACTATATATTTATGTTATATAATATATACTTGTCTATGTGTGTGTGTGTGTGTTTATTTGTGGTACTGGGGATTGAACCCAACAGCATTCTACCTCTGAGCTATACCCCAGCACTACTTATTTTTTATTTTCAAACAGGGTCTTGCTAAGTTGTTGAGGCTGGCCTCATACCTGCAATCTTCCTGTCTCAGCCTCTCAAGAACTGGAACTACAGGCATGTGCCACTGTACCCTGATACTTGTTATATTCTCATTCTCAAAGGTGAAGGTTAATTTATGCTGATATGAAATTGCCATGGTCATCCAACTGATAAGCAGCATTTTAGAGACTTGAACTCAAGGAGGTATGAAGCTTAACCTGAGCTCTTGACCATGGAGAAGAACCAATGTCATTCTTGTTCTCGTGACACAGGTAGAATCATTCCTATCTTTATAAAATTTAACAAAATTCATGGTAATGGCTTAGCCTCCAAGAAACTAAAGATTTGAATTAAGAACCCAAATCTGAAGGGCTACCATCACAAAAGCTTCCGTGTGTGACCTTTGATATGTGGGACACAAATAGCCACGTCTCCAAACACAGAATCTCTTTCTCAGACTGAATGCAACTACTGAGGAATACATCAACTTGTTCAGCAGCTGTAGCAGCTGCTTGCAATGAAATACTTGTCTGTAAAAATGATCGGTTCCCCCAGATCTTCACACTCATCTACCAACTGTAAATTATGTAGAAAAGGCATCACCTATGCAGTTCTAATAAATCCCATGGACTATTTCTCATCATATTTCTATGAGAACATGAAAAATCTGCACCTTCTCCCTCTTTTGAGCCAAAATAAAATAGAGCAAAACTGCTGAAAAGGTATAGCACTGGAGTTATGTTTCCAAAAATAATCGGGAAATATTCAAATAGAGTCTCCTTGTACAGGAGTCAAAGTGGTTAAGACCCTAAGATACACTTGCAAGCCAATGAAGAACATCAACCCAATGGTATTACAATACTGGTGTCTGCTTGTTTCAACATGGAAATCATACATTCACTGTGTGCGTGTGTGTGTGTGTGTGTGTGTGTGTGTGTGTGTATTGTTTTAATGCACATCTCTTCCTTAATGAACTCTGAGTAATAAAAAGAGAATTAGAGTAGAAATTTTATATGGGATTATGTCATGGAATGAAGAAGATTGGGTAAGGGTTTGCTTCTATCCAGGGGATGAATTTTGTCATTCACTGAAAACCTGGATATTCACTGCTCCTGTATCAGGACTGCACAGCCTCAGCCACAAATGAAAATTTCACAGAAATGTAGTCTAGTTTAACACGCCACACTCAGAAGAAGTTGGGCAATAGAGAAGATGATGTTTTTAGCCAGAGTGGTGTGTGCCTTACTAGATGTGGACATGCTAAGGTTGGTCGGAATTTTTCTTGACTAACGAAAACACCAGAGATATAACTAAAGGACATCAATCATTTCCCCTGATACACAATGATTTTGGTCTCTTCTTGGAAGTCTCCCTGACTTTGTCTTAATCACAATTTTTATGTGCCCAAATAAACATGCTGAAATGCTGTAAAAACTCCTTTTTCACACCACCCAAGGGAATATTGTCCAGCTACATTTTAAAGAGCCCTGAAATCCCATTCTAGGGACTTATTCTAGCAAAGTTTTTACTATTTACATAGTCTTAGATTTTAGAACATTTGGCAACAGGGAACAGTGTGGAGAAGGCAACCACTTTCTCAAATAAATCAGCCAGCAAATCTCAAAAGTTTCTATAAACAATCAAATAGCAAATCTCAAATACCAGTTTATATAAACAAAGCCTGCTATACTATGTTGCAATTCTAATAAAGAATCAATTGGTGACATCAGTGAAATGATAACTTCTTTTCAAAATTCTGGGATTCTTTGAGAGTGAGGTGTTCATTTACTTGTGGACATGAACTCTATAATATAATCAATTATATTCATTTTCTTTGTATGTGTATGGTACTGGGGATTGAACCCAGGAGCATTCTACCTCCAAGATACATCCCCAGCCCTTTTTAATTTTTTTTTGTTTTGAAACAGGGTCCCATTAAGTTGCTGTGGCTGGCCTCAAACCTGTAATCCTCCTGTCTCAGTTTCCCAAGTTCCGGGATTACAGGCGTGTGATACCGCACCCAGCTACATACATTTTCTTAAATTCTGTTCTCTACTAACATCCTTAGAGTGGACTTTAACATTGGATAGTACTTGGGGGACTTAAAGAAGTACAAAATGGTCTATCCTAGAACTGAAAATATAAAGGTCCTTTCAGTTTGGTTTGAGATGAACTGATTGATATAATTTTCCTCATAATTAATATGCCTCTTCCTCTTCCCTTTAGAAATAATTCAGGGGTAAAGTCATCAAATGAAAGTAGACAAGGTAGGTGTCCAGGTGGAGGCAGTGTGTAGGAGTCACCATGGTGACCAGAGATGAAGAAGGTATGTACCTTCATGAGTGAGTACAGGGACAGGGGAGGCCAAGGAGGGTGAAGGTGTGGGACTGTGTGGCCATTTCACTCGACTGTTATCTGACAAATGAGTCCTTAGACTTTCCTCAGACCTGGTGCATCATCAAGCATCATAGACTGAAATGCATAAATTAAAGGTCCAATTCACCCATCTGGAGACTGGGTTGCCATAAACCTATATAAAGTAAACAGATGGGATAAATCAGACTAACTTACAATGGTGGGGGGCAGTGGATCCTTCTCCTCCTCCATAAAACATAGAGGAGTAAATTACTATTTCATGGGGCTAGCTCTGGAAAAGGAAGAATGGGTATTTCAGATAACATGAAATAGAGAGAAGAGATTGCTATATGGTGAGCTGCGATAAATGTTTTACGTGGTTTGTCTCAATCCCTATAGCAACTCATTATGGGTTTTGGTAATACGGACATTATAAAACTGGTAGCAGATGAAAAATGCAAAGCTTAGAATTTAAATACATTACTTGTTGGGACCTTGGGCAAGTACACTGCAAGATTCAAAATCTTTGTCCAATTTCAAGTCCATATTTTTAACTTTTAACTCCTACCCTAAATGAAATAAAAGTAGTCTGCCATGTATGGTGTTCTCTCTGATATCGCACCACTCTGAAACTTTAATAAGTATATTATAATCAGTACTATTTTAGTATAAATTGATATTACATATTCTAAAAATAATGCTAAGAGTTGTGCATGGCAGTGCACACCTGTAATGCCAGTTCTTGGGAGGCGGAGACAGGAGGATTGCAGGTTTGAGGTCAGTGCATGGTAAGTTAGCCAGACCTTGTTTCAAAATTAAAAATAAAAGAGGTAGAACACCCCTAGGTTCAATCCCCAGTACCAAAATTACTACTATACTAATACTACTAGTACTACTACTACTACTACTACTACTACTACTACTACATTTAAGGCTGAAAGTTTAGCAAAATTAATTTCTTATTAAAATTGCGAGGCAGAATAGATGTATCTGAGATTTGCTGGTGTATATGAGATTTGCTGGCTGATTTATTTGAAAAAGTAGTTGATTTCTTCATATACTTCCTGTGCCAAATGCCCTAAAATCTAAAGACTATGCAAATACAACTTTTCTAAAGTGTTCTCTAAGGTAATGGGTTACCACTTTATTTCCAGTGACGACAATGTATACGTTTCATACGTCAGATGAATCTAGTTGTTCTTCCTGTTGCTCCTAGCTGTTGTTCCTAGTTGTTCCATGGCTTTTGCTCATGGTGACTTGATTCCTTATGCCATTCACGGAGCTTTACCTACCTGCTGCTTTTTTTTTTGCTAAGGAACTTGGTGCAGAACTTCACAGAGGCACCAGATGAATTGCCTCTGGTCGGATTTGCCATCTTGTTCTGGCACAGGTCTCAAGAGTAGAACTACATTAGAAAACACTTCAATCTAATTTCCTAGTTTTAGATGGACCATCTCACATGAATCGATGTTGTAAACCTGTGCTCATGTCAGCTTGTGGTTACATACTTTCAGGGGAGAGAGATTTTCCTCCAGGCAACACCAACTCCTGAGCCATTTCCCTGTTTTTACCTGGGCTGCAGTTATTTCTAATTCATGCTTCCAAGGATAAGTACGGCATTTTGGGGGCCTGACTCTGAGAAAGATTTCTGCTTTGACTTTCCCAATTTGGCTCAGCCTTAGGATTTTTTTTCCTTCTATGCCTCACCTCAGCACTGTGAAATGTCAAAGAATTAGATTCAGTAAAACTGTGATTTGCACGTGCCCTCCAGGCAAAAGCTGGCTTCCATTTTCCACTTATTCTGAGGTTCTTGCTTTCACTCAAGTATTAGCCTCAGTTGGGTATACTACGTGCGCACTTTCTCGTTAGACTACATATGCAATTCTTGACTTTTATTTATTTATTATTATTTTCAACAGGAGGGTTGATCTCAGCTCCTTATCTGCCACATTGCTAGAAAATGAATTGCAGAAAAGTAAGTTTTACACTATATATTCAGCTATTTAAACTTTAAAGCTTGATATTATGCATTGCCAAAGTTAACTTGAGGGGAAAAACTATTCCAGATGACATGGGTTATCCTATAATTTTACATTTAAAAAAGAAATTTAATATAGTGTGCCTTCCCCCTTCTTTTCTTTTATTGGTGCATTGTAATCATACAACTTGTTGAAGTTCAGGGTGATAGAGGCATACATGCACACAGTACTCATTGAACCCTCTCTCAGTTCCCACCCCGTTCCCTCTGCCACCCCTCCTTCCCATGCTCAGCAAAGTGATTAGCTTTGATAAGTTTGTGTATATACATCATGTCCATTGAGGTGTTTCCCGTTACCACCCTCTCATCTCCCTCATTAAGTCCCCTTCTTCACTCAATTTAGGTTTCTCTTCCTTTGTCTGGAGTCCCTCCTATGTCCCAATGTCTCCCTAGTTTCCGCATATGAGGGAGAATATCTGACTTTTCACTTTTTGTGACTGACTAATCTCACTTAGCATACTATTTTCCAGTTCCATCCATTTCCCCGCAAATGACATAATTTTGTTCTTCTTTATGGCTGAGTAGAATTCCATTGTGTGTGTGTATATATATATATATATATATATATATATATCCCATAGTTTTGTAATCCATTCATCTGTTGATGGATATCTTGGCTGACTACATAGTTTGCCAATTGTGAATTGTGCAGCTATACACATAGGTATGCATGCATTACTCTGGTAGTTTGGTTTCTATTATTTTGGGTAGATACCCAGGAGTAGTATAGCTGGATCATTCCCATTCTTCTGAGGATCCTCCACATTGTTTTCCAAAGTGGTTGCACTAATTTGCAATCTCACCAACAGTGTATCAGAGTTCTTACTTCTCCACATCTTTGCCAGCATTTGTTATTGTTTGTGTTTTTAATGATTGCCATACTAATTGGGGTTAGGTGAAATCTCAGGATAGTTTTGATTTGCATCTCTCTGATTGCTAATGATGTTGAACATTTTTTCATACATTTATTGGCCATTTGTATTTCTTCTTTTGTGAAGTGTCTATTTAGTTCACTTGCCCATTTTTTTATTGGGTTATTTTTTTGGTGGTGAGTTTCTTGAGTTCTCTGTATATTCTGGATATGAGTCCTCTATCAGAGGAGGAATTGGCAAAAATCTTCTCCCATTCTGTCGGCTCTCTGTTGAGGTTCTTGATAGTTTCCTTTGCTGCCCAGAAGCTCTTCAGTTTAATGCAATCCCCCATATTAATCCCCATTTTAATTTCTTGTGCCTTTGGGGTCTTGTTGAGGAAGTTTTTACTTGTGTCTATATGTTGGAGTGTTGGTCCTATGCCCTCTTCAAGTAGCTGCAAGGTCTCTGTTCTAATTTCCAGGTCTTTGATTCATCTTGAATTGACTCTTGTGCAGGGTGAGAAAGTGGGGTTTATTTCCATTTTCTGCATATGGATAACTAGCTTTGCCAACACCATTTATTGAGGAGTCTAACTTTTTTCCAGTGTATGTTTTTGGCCCCTTTGTAAAAAATCAATTGGCTGTGTGTGGATTTGTTTCTGAGTCTTCTATTCTGCTCCATTGGCCTATGTATCTGCTTTTATGCTAATACTATGCTGTTTTTATTACTATGGCTCTGTAGTATAGTTTTAAGTTAGGTATTGTGATACTTCCTGCATGGTTCTTATTGTTGAGAACTATTTTGGCTATTCTGGGTTTTTTGTTGTTCCAAATGAATTTAAGGACTGATTTTTCTACATCTATGAAGAATGGCCTTGGTATTTTAATGGGCATTGCATTATTTTCTATTTTGAAACAGGGTCTCACTAAGTTGCTGAGGGCCTTGCTAAGTTGCTGAGGTTGTCCTTGAACCTGTGATCCTTCTGTATCAGCTTCCCAAATAGTATTTTTTTCTTTTTATTGAATGAAGTTCAATGCTTTGTTTTAATATTTTTAAGAGATAATGACTGACTGACAGGCCCACATGGAGACTTAGATTTTCTGCTCATTTTGATACTTAGAATGCTGTAAACTTGGAAGGTCATAGTCTCTCTGGTTTCCAGTTGCAACAAGTAAATAACATTAAAAGAGAAAGTTCTGAGTGGGGTGTGGCGGCACACACCTGTAAGCCCAGTACCTGGGAAGCGGAGACAAGAGGATCACAGGTTTAAGGCCATCCTCAGCAACTTCGCAAGACCCTCAGCAATTTAGTGAGACCCTGTTTAAAATAAAAAGGAAAAGGGACAGGGTGTAGCTTGGAGGTAGAATGTCTCTGAATTCAATCTCCAGTACCCTCCTTCCAAATAAAAAATAAGCAAAGAAAGTTTTGTATTTTTTGTAACTACTTAGTGAGGGACAGGACCAATACATGGATGTAAAGATTTAAGTCACAAGCAGTCAATTCCAGGAGTAAAATCTCATTTGTAACCATAAGATCTCTAGTGTGCTGATTCTACTTCAATGCCTCGCTTCACACAGAGTCTCTCCTACTTAAAATTCTGGTATCATTTCGTCTCGCAAGACCTGAACTAACATTGGCGATGCTTATTACATCAAAAGTTACCAGTGTCATTTGCAAAAATTAAACTGTTAGTTAATTTAAAGACGCACTATTTCATATGGTGCTCCAAAGGATCACAGATACTTGACAGGTAAGCAAGGGATTCAACCCCTTGTGTTTTGAAATTCAGCAAGCGGAGAACAGCTTCTCCTTTTAATCTATGTCTAACCTTGCAATTCACAAAGGAAGCACATTGGAATGTAACACAAGTAACCCCACAGTTTATTTTTACTTCTCCTTGTTGTGTAGGAAATATAGTTTTTTTTTAATCATTACATAACCAAATCTTCTTTCAGCCCTGACAAAAAGCAAGAAACAAATTTCCTCTTGTGTGGTAAAGTCCTGATAAAACTCCAAAGGGACTGAGGCTCAGCAAATGCACAAATGTTTGATGGTGAATTTTACATAAATATTGAGCTTCGTTCAATCAAGAGGGCCCATTTGATTGGTTTTATGATGAAATTCACATATTAAAGAATCATGTAAAAAATTATTTTGAGAATAATGGCACTGCCTGGCACCATGTCAGGCATATAAGAGCATCACTATTTAATCAAGTATGCAATGAATAAATCAATTACTGAATGGATAAACTATATAATAAGGGTTTGTAATTTTTAAATATCCCAGTAAGTATCTGATAGCATATTATCCTTAATCCTATTAAGTCATCAAACAGCTGGCTCAGGCTAAAGCTTTAAGCTCTGTGAATGGGCTCGAATAGGTCTTCGTGCCCCCAGAAGCTGTGTGCCAAATTAAATGACTTAAATTTGTTTTTTACTCTGGGGGAAAGAATTTTTGCTTCCATGAATTCCTTATAGTCTCTGAGATGAGCAAAGGTTAAATATCACTCATTATCTTCAGCAAAAGGGGATTTGTTGTTTTGGATCAAGATCTTTCTCTGAACATGATGGTGGTCTTTTACTAACTAGAATGAAAAGGGAAAAAGAAAATACTTTGAAAGAACCTAGTCTGAGGCTCTCAAAGCAACAAAAGGATTATCATGCCCAACTACTGCACTTTCTGACATAATAAAACCTCACGCAACTTCACAAGGGAGATTTTCTGCATTCCTCACGGGCTCTCTTTCCCAGCACCCAGAGAGTTGGGAAGTCTAGTCTAGAGACTAGTCTTGTCTATAGATTTTGTTGAATAAATGAGTTAAAATTCAAATGAACATTGCTTTATTATATTTTTAGTTTCTGGTACTTGGGATTTAACCTAGGGGCTTTTCTCACTAAGTTGCTGAGGGCCTTGCTAATTTGTTGAGGCTGGCCTCGAACCTGCAATCCTCCTGCCTCAGCCTCCCAAGTACTGGAATTATAAGTATGCACCACCATGCCCAGCTTCCTATTTTATTTTATTTTTTTTTTTTTTAGTTTGAAACAGAGTCTCGCTAAGTTGCTGAGGATCTCGCTAATTTGCCAAGGCTTGTCTTAACCTGTGATCCTCCTGCCTTAGCCTCCCAAGTACTGGAATTGCAGGTGTGTGTCACCACAGCACGCGGCTTGTACACTGTTGTTAGCCCGTGTATCATTCCTGAGGTCACTTCCTTTGCAACTTCGGCCTACAGGCATCGGTCTCATCTCTTCCCAACTGTTTCCTTATTTTCTTCTTTGCTTTCTGCCTGACCCTTACACAGCCTTCTGTCACCTTGACTCTCTTTCCTTCTTTAGGTCTTGATTCTATCTGCCTCTCTCCTTTCCTTTTCCACAAAGCTAGCATGCCCTAAGTATTTTCACTCTTTGGAGTCTCACATTTGCATTGGCCAATAGCAAGAGATGAACTGGACAAGTAAGAAGCTGATTTCAGGCCAGGCAAAGAGTAAGGAGCTCGTCGGCATTGGAGGAGCATTTGAAACATTCATAAAGGGAAACAAGTTCTTTAGCTTTTGGAAAAAAAAATTTCTAGGGGCCTCCCTGGAACAGAGATGCAGAACTTGGAGGAAAATGAAACCTTATAAACTCAACCACATGAATGAATGTTATTTTTTTTTCAGTTCTGAGGATAGGACCCAGGGGCATAATACCTCCAGTCCTATATTTATTTATTTATTATTCATTCATTCATTCATTCATTCATGTGGTATTGGGAATTACCCAGGGTCATTCTACCTCTGCACTTATACCTGCAGTCCTGTTTTATTTTTAATTTTAAAACAGGGTCTCGCTAAGTTGCTGAGAGTCTTACAACCCTGTGAGCCTCCTGTCTCAGCCTCCCAAGTGCTGGGATTACAGGCATGGGCCACCATGCCCATCTTGCCCAATTCTTGCAGATAACTGGTCACCACTAAAATGCATGAGTGATCTCAGGTTCGACGCACCTCCTGACATGTGTGGGTCAAAGAAGCACAGTGTAGCACCTCTTATGGCTGCCTTTTTGTGTGACTTCATTTTTTTCAAGGACTCTTCTGATCATAGCAACTGGGGTTGTGGTCACACACAGGCTGGGCCTGCAATCAGCCCAATTTCTTATCCTGGAGTCTAGGTATATTATTGGATAGTCACGAGACTATCCAATTGCTTAGATATAAGGCTGATGGGTTCTACATAGCTGCTAAACAATGGGATGGTTTCCACACTGCGTTGCCTATTGTAAAAACTACATTTCCAGCCCAGCGTGGTGGCACACTCCTGTAATCACAGCACTTGGGAGGCTGAGACAAGAGGACTGCAGGTTGGAGGCCAGCCTCAGCAAGTTAGAGAGGCTCTCTGCAACCTAGTGAGACCCTGTTTCAAAAGAATAAAAAGGGCTAGGGGTGTAGCTCGGAGGGAAAAAGAACTTCAGTTTAATTTCCTGTACCAATAAACAAACAAACAAACAAATAGCTTAAATTGGAGGACAAAATAAAATTAAGTGGTCATTTTCCCTTTTGAAAGAATTTTAAGTGCAATTACTTAACCTAAAAAGACTTATCTCACCCGCCATATATATGTGATTCCATGTCTGTGCTACATAATTACATATAATTCACTGAGATTGCACATCGATTGTCAAAATCTCCTCTACAACTTGAAGTGAAGGACGTGTGGAAACTGTTGGTTAATGACTGCTTCTTACAAAACCTGTTCGCTCAACACACTGGATTTTGGAAATACTCAAAGAGTCAAATAGCTTTGTGGTGTGTGTGTGTGTGTGTGTGTGTGTTACTGGGGATTGAATCCAGGGGCATTCTACCTCTGATCTATATCCCCAGTCCTATTTATTTATTTATTTATTTATTTTTATTATTTTATTTTTTTGTGGTACTGGGGATTGAACCTAGGGGCATTCTACCTCCAAGCTACACCCCCAGCCCTATTTTTGATTCTTTATTTTGAAACAGGGTCTCACTAAGTTGTGGAGGGCCTCCCTAAGTTGCTGAGGCTAGTCGCGACCAGATCCTCCTGTCTCAGCCTCCCAAGTACTGGGATGACAGGCATGTGTCACCATGCCCAGCACAACCTTTCATTTTTAAAGGCACACAGTTGTCCAATGGGGAGTTCACCAGGGTCACAGGGCAAGTGAAAGAGATATTGAGGGTAACTGGTCCCCATGAATTGAAGTCTACTAGAGAGAGTGCTACTTTATAAAGAGAAAATACCACATTAGTTACTTTTCATTAAGTAAAAAACAAAAACAAAAACAAAGCTGCTCAGGAAATATGAAACGTATGTGGAGATTGAGTGAAAAGAGAAATAGATGAGCTATGGCAACAGAAAGCATCATTTCAGTGCATTTTATTGATCATTAACCTTTTGCATTAGGAGGCGTTTGAAAACAACAGAGAAGAATGTTGTTGGCTTGGGAAGAAACCTTTAATGATGTGTGAGAATATATCTTCAAAAATGTCAAAGGGGGCTAGCAAAATCACTTATTGGCAGATGAGATATTTTTTGACATGGTGCTATACGGAAGTAAAAGGGCAGAAGCTATGGTTTCTGCTTGTAATGCTGGCTTGTGAAATTTTTTTTTTCTGGTATTTAGTAAAGTTAAGATGGAACGTAGTTCGATAGAATGCTGCCTTTCTCCTTTCCAAACACACCATCAGATGAGACTTTTGACAAAACATCAATGACACAGACGTATTTCCCACCAAGTATGTATTTAAGAATGTTAATGATGAACTCAAATAGGTATATTAATGAGAGATCCATATTTTACCAGAAATAAATGGGTTCATCTTTGTTAAAAACTGTAGGACCTATTGCTCACCTATAGAGAATCTCAGATCCATAAAACATTCCCCTCATTTCACTCACAGTGTAACTACAAATGTCCAAAATATGTCTAATAATGTTAAATATTTGTAATATGAGGATAAATTCAATAGAGTTCATTTTTTTCCTATAACAAAAAAGGCTGCAAATAAATATGAGGGGTTTGAAAAATCTACAAAATTGTATAGGATTATGTACCTTTTTTTTTTTTTTGCGGTACCGGGGATTGAACCCAGGGGTGTTCTACCTCCGCGCTACACCCCTGGCCCTATTTTTTATACTTTATTTTGAAACTGGGTCTCACAAAGTTGCGGAGGGCCTAAGTAGAGAGAGAGAGAGAGAGAGAGAGAGAGAGAGAGAGAGAGAGAGAGATAGCTGAGGCTGGCCAAGAACCCGGATCCTCTGGTCTCCGCCTCCCAAAGTACTGGGATTACAAGTGTGCGCCACCATGCCCGGCGCGATTATGTACCTTTTAAATAAAGCATTAGTGTGCTAAAGAATCCTATCAGTCTTGGAAACATTACAGAGTTAAGTACTCATCTGGGTTCCTTAAGCTGCTTCATTTAGAAAATAATTCAATGCTACCTTTAAAATAAACTCAATTAGGAAAATCTATAAACTCAATTTGGAAATTTTTCAGATATATGAATTTAATGCAGATAAAATGAACATCAAATATTTTAAGTTAAAATATTTTAATATTAAAAATGATCTGAATTATTAACTTGCTGTAAGAGCAGAATGGATTTCTAGATTATTTATTTATTTATTTATTTATTTTTTTGCGGTACCGGGGATTGAACCCAGGGGCGTTCTACCTCCGCGCTGCACCCCTGGCCCTATTTTTTTTTATACTTTATTTTGAAACTGGGTCTCACGAAGTTGCGGAGGGCCTCACTAAGTAGAGAGAGAGAGAGAAAGAGAGAGAGAGAGAAACAGGGAGAGAGAGAGAGAGAGAGCTGAGGCTGGCCGCGAACCCAGATCCTCCAGTCTCCGCCTCCCAAAGTACTGGGATTACAAGGGTGCGCCACCACGCCTGGCTAGATTTTTTTAATAATGGCATACAACCTATCTCAAGAAAAGACAATGTTTATCACTTGTGGTATAAATAAAAAAGACTACATATTAAAATAAATCACCTTGGTTATTCTGAATGATCCAAAATGAGTTGACTTTTGAGCTTGACTTTGGGCAGTAAACGAAAAACAATTCAGTCACCTTTTAGTTTTGGCTTCCTATTTCCCCACATGCCAAATCCATCAATACAATATTAATCTAAATCCCCAAATCTTACAAGTGTCCTCATCCTTCTCCACTACATGTCCTTTGCTGGACCCCAGAACCCCATGGATTCACACCACAACTATGACACAAACCTAATGGGTCTCCCCCTTTCAAACCATTTGTCATGCTGTGGGCTGTATCATTTAAAAAACTATTAAATCATACCATGTTACTGGGGCTGCTTAAACATTGCTTCCCACTTTGTTGGACATAAAACCCAACTTCCTTAACATGGTCTCTGAGTCCCCAAAGACTCTCTGGATTGTTGTCTAGTTCACCAGGTCCCATTTTCCCCATCTGGCATTTCTTTTTGCCTTAAATCCCTTGACTTCAGGACACCTCTGTTTGGATGGGAAATGTATAGTCAACTCCTTCTATGATTACACACTCTCATCTTTTAGCTATTTCTTGAAAATCCCCTCCCTCCCCTGACTTCTCACACTTAAATCCTCCTTTCTCCCCATTGACATTATTAATCCACTTCTGTTCATTTCTTTCACATTCTGATGTTATTCAAATAATTTTTTGTCACTTGGTCCATGGCTTGCCTTCCTTCCTTCCTTCGTTCCTTCCTTCGTTCCTTCGTTCGTTCGTTCGTTCCTTCCTTCCTTCCTTCCTTCCTTCCTTCCTTCCTTCCTATTGAATCCAGGGCATTCTACCTCTGAGCTATGAGCTATACCTTCAGCCATTTTTTTTTTGAGACAGGGTCTCACTAAGTTGCTGAGGCTGACCTCAAACCTGAGAGCCTCCTGTCTCAGCCTCCCAAGTACTGGAATTACAGGCCTGTGCCACCATACCCAGCAGGATGCCTATTATTTCTTATAGAATGGAGGATCCCTGAGGACAGATGTATTATTTGTATCTTCTACATACCAGGACTTAATATAAAGAACCACCCAAAATAAATAACCAGACATTCATTAATAAATGAGTCAGGCATGAAGGATGAGCGTTCTACAGATCCAAGAGTAAATATTGAGATAGGAAAGAAGAAATAGGCAAAAAGGAGACATACAGAAAGAACAAGGAGAATGTCACTTTACTATAAAGGCTTTGTGCTAAAGTTCTTCATCCCTCAAGCCAGGCCTGGCACTTCCAAATTTCTGGGAAATTTACAAATTTTTACTCACTTGTCATGAGTACCTTGGGAACTATTAATTATCCCATCTAGGAATAGTTAAGCAGGAGCGATACCTGTTGATCCGACAACAGAGACCACACAAAGGATTCAGAAAGATGACTAGAGTTTCAAAACAAGACACTCATTCAGTTACGATAATTTCCTGGGACACTGGTAACTATCTTAACAGTGAAAATGGAGACTCCACTAGGATCTGACAATGGCCACATCACTGTAAACCACCTTGTGATGTAGGGGCTAATGTCATCTTCTCCTGGCTTCCCCTGACCACCTCTTGCCAGGCTTCCTGTAAAGCAAAGTTGTGAAACCTCAAAGTGTGTCTCTCACCATGGAGATGCCCTGCATTCTCCCTTACATGTGTATTTCTCGTTTTCCTCATTAAATCTCTATGCTTCTGACTGACATTTACCCAAATTCTTTTTCATCACATAAGCTCAGGGTCCCACTGATCCTGAAATGCATTTCCCTCTCTCCCTCATGGGGGAACTCCTCCAGACCCTTCAAGGGGTCATCTCTTCTCCCTTAGCAATAGGACAGTAATATAAAGTGCACATAGACACACACACACACACACACACATACACACACACACACACACACTAGACGTTTCATAATCAAAATGCCATGCCATCATTAAACACTACTTGAAAAAAACACATTTTAATGGGAGATTAAGCATAGTTAAATTACCAATACTAATCTCAAAGGCGTGTGCCGGGAAGGGGAGGGAGGGGGTGGGACCCCGAGGGAAATACCCCAAGAGTTGTGTGCGTGTCTGTTCCTATTATTCTACATCTCAGTATAATGTAGAACTACAATGCACCAATAAAAGAATATATATATATATATATATATTTTTCTCTCTGCATATATATATGGAGAAAGAGAGAGAAAGAGAAAATATTCCAAGAGTAGAAAACAAAAAGAAAACTTTTGATTTCCTGTTCCCAAATTCAACAGAAGCCTGAGTTGAAGAGTCCTTCCTCCAAACCTTAATCACGACTATTGATGCCAGACACCACACTCCGTGCTTTCCATTAATTCTGTGTTAATTCTCACCACCACCACGTTGAGTGGCTATGACTATTATCTTTGCTTTTGCAGATGAGAGAATTCAGACTCTTTTATCCCAATAGGCCACAGAAACAAGAAGATTTCGGCAAATCATTTGGGCTTATGAAAAAGGGCATTGCAAATTTTACCACCATGGTGCTTAATCACTTACGACTCTCGGTTTAGCTACAGAGAAACTCTGTAGTGTTTGGCTAATTAAGAGAAAAGACACTTCATATCTTTTCCCATGATTCATACAAAAATGTCAGTTAGGAAAAAAAAAAACAGGGTTGAGACGATTACCTCTGATTGAGAGATGGAAAAAAAATGACCCCAAACTCTTATTCACTAATACATTTTCTTAATCTGTCTGTTGATTTCCTACCAATTACAAAGAAGTATGCTATATGCCAGAAATACAAGGACGAAAAAACTCTGCCCTAAAGACACTTACTGTTCTTTGATTAGACAAATTAACCAATAATAAAAATGCACGCATAACTCCTATAATTGATGGTATTTATGGAACACTTCTGGAGTTAAATGCATACCTAATTCCTAAGTAAACAAGGTAAGGCAAAATAAACCAGCATCAATTGCTTTTATGAGCCAGTGGCAAAATGAGGAAAGCACACTTCATTAAATAAATACAGATGGCACATCTTAGTACTGCGATAAGTTAACAGAAAAGAACTTTTCAATTGGAAACAGAAAACCCATAATGCCTACTGTGGAAGAAGAAGAAAATACATTTTACAAAGTGCTTTTTTACAAACCTATCTTGCTTTCCCAATTTATATTCTATTGTTATTTATTTTATGCATGAAAGTGTCATATTAATACTTTTTGTCATTCAGAACTTCATCCTTGATTATCTAAAGTTAATTCCTAAATGTCATGACCTCACATATGATTTCAAAGTTTACATTTTCACAATAAAGAGACACGTTTACCCTTCTCTGGGAAACTATCTAAATTTGATTTCCAATCATTTTAAGGATAAAATTAGCTACTAGACTAGACAGCTATGAAATGTCCAGTGTATCTATGCAATATATTTGACAGTCATCTGTCTTGCAAGTTAAGTGATTTTTTTATACTGACAAGTCAAATTTAAACAATATTTTAAGATTAACATTGTTGGAAATATAAACACATAGTTGTAAACATTTCTATCCCTGGAACACTTTAAAATTTTATTTTAGGACATTTACAGTCCTACTATGTTTCTTTTCTTACCCATTATTAACATATATTTCTCTTCTTTGACATTCAAAGAGCAACAATTAAAATATACTCCCATACTTGTGTGTGTGTGTGTGTGTGTGTGTGTGTGTGTGTGTGTGTGGTGCTGGGGATTGAAACCAGAGGCATTCTACCTCTAAGTTACACCTCTAGACTTTTAATTCATTAATTATTATTATTATTATTATTATTATTATTATTATTTTTATTTTGTGGTGCTGGGGACTGAACCCAGGGCCACTCTACCTCTGAGCAACATCATCATCATCATTATTTTTTAATTTAAAAAAAAATTTAGAAACAAGGTCTCTCTTTAAGTTGCAAAGAGCCTCACTAAATTGCTGAGGCTGGCATTGAACTTGTGATCCTCTTGTCTCAGCCTCTCAAGTACTGGGATGACAGGCGTGTGCCACCAGCCCAGCTAGAACTTTTTATTTTTTATTTTGAAATAGGGTCTCACTAAGTTGCTGAGGCTGACTTTGAACTTGTAATCCTCCTGTCTCAGCCTCACAAGTACTGGGATTATAGGCGTGAGACACCATGCCTGGCCTACTCCCATACTCTTAAAATAATTTAATCTTACAAAGTTCAAACATAATCTCTGTATTAGGACTTCAATATTCTCTTTTCCATTTCAGTCATGTCCATTTTATGCTATTTTGGATTTTCAGAGACCGAAGTTAAAAAAAAAACAAACACAAATGTCCTCTGGAATATATCAACACTCAAGATTTTGCAAAACACATCTCTTCCCAGGCTATAGCTAATATCCTTTTTTTGATTTCAGAATCTCCTCCCAAGCGAGCATTTCAGAACATCTCTGACCTGTACTGGTTATGCACCAAATATCTCCAGAAAAATACTGCTTTTGCCCCCTCTGTCTAGAGGTGCAAATATAGCCTGGGCTTTATTTTATCATTCAGATTTAAGGCCCAGCACTGCCCAGCTGTATTTAGATTCAAGAATGATTTAAGAGTACTTGGGAAGCTGAGACTGGAGGATCACAGGTTCAAGGCCAGCCTCAGCTACTTAGTGAGGCCCTCCGCAACTTAGTGAAACCCAGTTTCAAAATAAAGAATAAAAAATAGGGCTGGAGGTGTAGCTCAGATGTAGAAGGCCCCTGGGTTCAATTCCTGGTACCACACACACACAAAAAAGAATGATTTAAGACTAGAAAAGGGAAATTTTCTGTACACAACAACAAATACTTTTATATGTAAATCAATGAAGAGACCTTGCATTTTAAATCCTGGCTAGGTCTACCTTGTTGGTGCTAGGCCCTGGAAACACACGGTGTTTAATCTCTTAAGAGATTCTTCTACCTTAAATTCTTTAATCTCTTAAGAGAGTCTTAAGACTCTTGCCTGAAGACAAAGAAATAAATGGGATAAAATAGGAAGCCAAATTATCCCTGTTTCTATCCCTGTTTCCAGATGATATGATAATATATATAGAAAACCTAAAGATTCCACCAATAGACTGCTAGAACTGCTAAATTCAGTAAAGGTTCAGGATACAAAAATTAACACTAAAAAAACCAGTAGCATTTGTATACACCAATAATGATTTTGCTGAGAAAGAAATCAAGACAGCAATCCCAATCACAATAGTTGCAAAAAAAAAAAGTCTAATATGGTGGCATATGCCTGTAATCCCAGTACTCGGGAGGCTGAGATGGGAAAAACACAGGGTTTTGTTTTTGTTTTTGGCCCTGGGGATTGAACCCAGGGGCATTTTATCTCTGAGCTCCACCCCCAGCCCTATTTTTTATTCTTTATTTTGAAACAGGGTCTCACTAAGTTGTGGAGGGCCTCACTAAGGAGCTGAGGCTGGCCGCGAACCCAGATCCTCTGGTCTCAGCCTCCCAAGTACTGGGGTTACAAGCATGTGCCACCACATCTGGCAGAAACACAGGTTTGAGGCCAGCCTCAGCAGTTTAAACCCTCAGCAACTTAGTGAGTCCCTGTTTCAAAATAAAAAATAAAATAGGGCTTGAGGTACAGTTGTGTTCAATCCCTAGTACCACAATAAAAATAAAAATAAAATAAAATATAAATAAATAAAATACTCAGGAATAAATTTAACCAGGAAGTAAAACATACCTACTACCCAAAGCAATTTACAGATTCAATGAAATCCTCATCAAAATACCAGTGCTACTTTTCTTGAAACTACACATACACACACACACACACTCCCTCTCTCTCTCTCTCTCTCTCTCTCTCTCTCTCTCTCCATATGGAAGCACTAAAGATTCTAAATAGCTGAAGTAATTTAAACAAAAAGAATAAAGGTAGAAGCATCATCGTCCCTGATTTCAAGACATAATACAGAGACACAATAACCAAAACAGACTGGTACTGGCATAAAAACAGGCGCAGAGACCAATGGAACCGAAGAGAGATTCCAGAACAAAACTCATGAATCCCAGTACTTGGGAGGCTGAGACTGGAGGATCCAGGTTCGTGGCCAGCCTCAGCTACTCAGTGAGGCCCTCTGCAACTTAGTTAGACCCTGTTTCAAAATAAAGAATAAAAAAATAGGGCTGGGGGTGGAGCTCAGAGGTAGAATGCTCCTGGGTTCAATCCCCAGTACCACAAAAAAGAAAAAAAAAAAAAAGAAACAGCCAACTGATACTTGACAAAGATGCCAAAAACATACCTTGGAGACAGGTCAGATTCTTTAGTAAACGGTGCTGGGAAGACCGGAGATCCACACGCAGAGGATGGAAACTGGACTCTGATTTCTCATCTTGTGTGAACATCAACTAAAACATGCACAAAGACCTAAGTGTGAGACATAAAACTCTAAGACTGCTAGAAGAAGACAGGGGAAACACTTGGGGACATTGGTACAGGCAATGATTTTCGGGCTAAGACTCGCAAAGTACAGGGGTACAGAAATCGCTGGCATTACAAAATACATGTGAAGGATTAGTGAGCTAAACGGGATGATTTGTGGTTCTCTCCACAAGTCTTGCTTGTTCAGCAGGATTTTGCAGTATTTAGTGCACTACTTTCCCCCCCCCCATATACACCTAAGTAAATACTAAAGTATATAATGCATTATTTTAATTAAGGTGAATGTTTTAATAGAAACAGTATAGATAAGGCTAGATACACCGTATATAACCCCTAATCCTATCCAAAAAATAACTGTTATTACTCATTTAATGCATTTTCCTCAAAAACTATCTATGCTTTTCTAATAAATATGTAGTTATGGAAATATCATTTAAAGATTTCATGTAAATATATTCAGTTTCCTTTAACATGAAACAACCTGTCTTGCATATTTTTTTACCTGCAGATTTCTTTCTTTCTTTTTGTTTTTTGTTTGTTTGTTTGTTTGTTTGGTTGCTTTGTTTTTGGTACTGGGAATTGAACCCAGGGGCATTCTACCTATGACCTGCAGCCCCAGCCCTTTTTTTTTATTTTATTTTTTTATTTTTTTATTTTTT
>PVJS01023841.1:0-29220 GCA_004027185.1 Glis glis
AAAAAAAAAAAAAAAACCCCAAAATCTATCATGTTTCTGGAACCTTGGTCTCTGAGTTTAGGAAGTTTATTATTTTTTTTTTTGGCGGTTCTGGGGGTTGAACCCAGGGACATTCTATCTCCGAGCTACACCCCCAGCCCTATTTTTTTTATTCTTTATTTTGAAACAGGGTCTAAATTGCGGAGGGCCTAAGTAGCTGAGGCTGGCCGTGAACCCCGATCCTCCTGTCTCAGCCTCCCAAGGACTGGAATTGCAAGCGTTGGCATTGCAAGCGTTTGCCACCACCACCACACCTGGCTTTTTTTTTGAAACAGGGTCTCACTAAGTTGCTGAGGCTAGCCTTGAACCTGTGATTCTTGTCTCACCTTCCTAAATACTGGGATTACAGGTGTGTGTTACCGTGCCTAGCTAATGTAGCATCTTTTGTAGGCACCACAGTTTATCGTAAAGTCTGCTTTGAGGAGTTAAAATCATCAGGAGGAAGAACAAACTAGACTTACAGAAAATGAAAAAGAGGAAAAAGCAAGGAAAGGTAATATTTGGCCTGGCCAGGATGGCAGGGAAAGGATGTTCATCAAGAGCCAGTTACTTCCACAACAGGAAAGACTTTCAGCCACTTAAGAAGGCTGATCTATTTTCCTTTTCAGGGAAAACAACACTAATATTATCTAAATCTTCTGGATATGAGCAAATTCCTTCCTTTCCCCACTCTCAGGTTTCAATTAACAGAATAATTTTATATATGTGGTGACGTGGAATTGGTAGCCTGGCAGGGGAGTTCATAGGCCTAGGACTGAGAAGCCCAGCAAGCTGAGGGAACCCAGAAGAAACTGACCTTTGTATTTTAATATTTGCCTGTGGACCAGCAAATCTGACATTAAATTTACAGGAAGCTGTCTAAAAGTATAACACTGGAGAGAAGCAGTCACCCCAGTATACAGGCCATAATGATCAGAAAGGTTTTTGAAAACACCTTGTGACGAGCTACTAACCATAAATTCACTTGGGTGGTCAAAACTAAACTGTAAAATGGAATCTGTTTGCCAGGCGTGGTGGTGCTCCCTTGTAATCCCAGTACTTGGGAGGCTGAGACAGGAGGATTGTAGGTTCAAGGACAAACTCAGCAAGTAGTGAGACTCATCAACTTAGTGAGACCCTCTTTCAAAATAAAAAATAAAATAGGGCTGGGGGTGTAGCTTGGAGGTAGTATGTCCCTGGGTTTAATCCCCAGTACCGCAAAAAAAAAAAAAAAAAAGAAAAAGGAATCTGTTCTATTGGCTCTTTCCTAGTAAATTGAACTATTGAACAAGTTTATTAATATTTAGGATACAAGCCAGGCGTGGTGGTGCACGCTTGTAATCCCAGTACTTGGGAGGCTGAGACTGGAAGATCCGGGTTCGCGGCCAGCCTCAGCTACTCAGTGAGACCGTTTCAAAATAAAGAATAAAAAATAGGGCTGGGGGTGTAGCTCAGAGGTAAAATGTCCCTAGGGTTCAATCCCCAGTACCGCAAAAAAAAAAAAAAAAAATTTAGGATAAAAAAGTTCATTTATTCTTCTGATTGTGAAATGAGCATAATTCAAAATTATTTCATTTCAAAAACCTTTTGGACTTCTAGAAAACGTAAAGTAGTAAAAAACAAAATAAAAAACGGGCTTTTTAAGCCAGGTGTGGTAGCATATGCCTGTATTCCCAGTACTTGGGAGTCTGAGACAGGAGGATTGCAGGTTCCAGGCCAACCTCAGCAATTTAGCAAGGCCCTCAGCAACTTAGCAAAACCCTGTTTCAACATAAAAAGGGCTGGGGGGTGTATCTCGAAGGTAAAATGCCCCTGGGATCAATTCCTAGTAACAACAATAACAAAAAGCTGTTAAAAAGGGCATTTTATTTCCTTTATGGAAAGCTTCCAACAACGTGCCTGGTTCTAAGCTAGGTTAACGTTATTATATAATCCTCCCTACAAGGTTTGGTCAGCAGTAATTTGTAGGCAGCAAACTGACAAGCTCGGAGAGGCCAGGCCTTCGGTTACCCTTAGGAAGTGGCCAAAGCCCAATGTGAATCCACTGCTCTTATCTCCAGTTTCTTAGACCTTTCAGACACTATGGTGATCTCTTCAAACATTGCTACAAATGAAATCTAACAGTGCTGTTTACTCAGGTACTCTTTTGGAGTAATTGGAATGGAAAGGGGAATAAAATGCACAGGCATGCGGGCCAGGGAGCGGTTTGTCTTCTTTTCGTAATTCAGAGACTAGCCTGACAGATCATTAAAACATACTACTTCTTTAAAGCCACAGCTAAAAACAAGGAAACTTGACAATGCATGCGGACGGGCGATGCGAGACTTGACAAAGTTATTCATAGGGAAAGGGCCCATCTAAGAGCCACACGGCGGCCGCGGCTCCCTCGCTGCTTTCAGGGACTCCAGCGGCGGCAGGTAAGCAGCAGGTTCTCCGCGGCGCCGCGCCGGCATCCCCGGCCCCCGGCGTTGCAGATGCCGCCCGGGCTGGCGTGTCGGTGTGCTTCCGTCTCCATATTCCACCTATTTTCAACTCGATACTTTAGCCTCGCTCGCGGACGGCCCAGGCCACCAAATACCGCCCGCGAAGGCGGAGACCGTGCGGCGTCCGGGGCGCAGAGCCGGGCCGGGTGGGGTCCCCGCCGCCGTGCGACCTCGGTCCACCCCGCCGGCCGGGAGATGCGCGCGGCGCTGTCCTGAGCTGACACCGCTGCACGGCGCAGGCAGCCGGCGCCGCCGACCAGCGGGTTCGCACCGAGGATTCCTCTTGGTGCGTGGCCCAGTTTTCCTTAGGACGGGCTCCAACCCCTCCCCGCCGCCCCCCGCGCCGCCGCGCTCCCAGGCTGGCCTTCCCGGGGAAGCCGCGCCGAGGCCGCCCGGTCCCCGCCCCGCCGCGCCGCGCAGCGCCGGGCGCGCGATTCCTCGATTCCACAGGCGGTCCGCGCCGCGGGTGGGGGCGGGGCGCGCCGGGGCTGGCCGCCGCCGCCGTCGCCGCGGGAGGGGGCCGGGGGCGGATCGGCGTGGGGACTTCCTCGCTCGCGGACCACACGCTCCGCCGGCCAATCCCGAGCCGGCCTCGAGCGGTGTCGCACGCGGGACACGTCCCAGCGTTTGTTGGCAGGGTCGGCGAGGGGGCGGGCCCGGGGAGGAGGGAGGGGAGTTGAGTGACAGGCCCCGCGGGGCAGGCTGGGAGTTGTAGTTCCCAGCTCCCGTGGCCATAGCCATTTTGTAGTCGGGGGACTACAACTTCCAGAAGATCAAGGGGACCATTCTAAGGTGCCCCGGGAATCGGCGGCTCTCCCCAGGGCCGGGCGTCCTGGGGCACTGGTACCCAGCTGCCCGGCTGCAGGTAGACGCGAGGGCAGTGGCGGGGTATCGCGCGTGGCGGCCGTGGGGTGAGCGGCAAGCTGGGGAAAGGGGTTGAGGTGGAGCGATCGAGCGTGCCATGCATTGAGCTAGGGAGCCTCTCTCAATTCCGCTCCGGGTCTCGGCGTGGGAGCTACGCCTGGGCCGTGGCCCTGGAAGGGTCCATGGAGGCCTCTCGGGTGTCTGGTCGGCCAGGCTGCGAGGGTCTACCGGACTGGGCCAGGGGCGGTGGGCGCCGGGGTAGGCGGGCGCCCGGCGGCTCAGCTGTGGGAGTTTTCGGCTGGCGTGCGGCGGGGAATTGCCCGAGGAGCCCTAACTTGTATAAAAGCAGAGTCCATTTAAAGTTGGGCTGGATAGCCTCTCTCTCATTGGTTAGGGGGCTTGGAAAAAAGAGACTCGGCGAGCCCTCGCTGTGGTGCTGCGCCGCCGCCGCCGCCGCTGGAGTTGACTCTTCTGCTCGCACTGCTGCTGCAGCACAAACGTGACTTCCAACATTTTTATTTATCTTTCCCCTTTCTTTTCCAAGATGTAACTACAGATCAGACACTAAGGACCTTCACGTTTCGCTGATGTAGTTTTTGGAGGAAAAAGGGGGGGAGTGAAGGGCGTCGGTTTTTTTTTGTGTGTGTGTGTGTTTCGGGGGAAATTTTCCATTATGAGTGTTTTACTAAAGTGAATTTTTTTTGTTGTTGTTGTTTGCTTCGTTCGTCTTTGGCTCTTCTTGTTTTTTTTTTTTCCTTCCCAATTTCGGATTTATTTCAAGGCGAATCTGGCTTTGGGGGAAGAGGAAGAAAAGTCGGATTACAAGATCAACCACCACCAACAACAATAAAAACCACCAGGATATTTTTTTGCAAATTTCTGACGGCTTTAAATTCATGAAGCAATTGTCCCCTTTTGCAATCAGCATTTGGATCTCAGAATGAGCAAGGAAAGACCCAAGAGGAATATCATTCAGAAGAAATACGTAAGTGCTCCTAACAACACATCCTTTGACTTGCAGTTTTAAGCAATGGCTGTGAATGTCAAGTTTATAGATAATTCTGCAGCTGAAGGGTTTTAAACACAGCGTCCGATAAGGCTGTTTCTTTCTTTTCTGAAAGAGGGCTTTTTCAGGCAAAGTCGTGTCTGCCTAGTTGGGTTGAAAAAGCCGATTGGTGTGGAGATACCTCAAGTGAATAAATTGACCTCGAATGACACAAACATAATCTAGTTTTAGATGAAAGGCAAGGGATTTTGGTGGAACTTGGGGTGTGGGGGGGCTGCGGTAATGTAAGTAAACTGCATTCTCGGGCGGATTTGGCTCTATATTGCACTTTGCATGCAAATGAGCCTGTGTTATTATTATTGATGTTATTTGGAAAATCGTGTAAGGCGTATATGTTGGAAGCCCTTTAAGTTGCAATCGAGGGTCCGATTATGGCGATCTTCCCCTTGCACTGGCACATCAAATTTAATGTATGTGGTCGTTTGGCTTATCTGGTTTGCACCATAAACCAGTTGGGAATCATGTTACAGCGAATGCATTTTGTTGGGATTGACTTTAATAATGAGGCTGGTTTTGTTTAAAAATTCATGGCTTCCAGTTTTTTGGGAAAAAGACACACTATAGCTAATGTTTTTAAGTATGTATGTGAATGCATATGTGACTTCAAATTATTTCTGTTAACTGGGCTTCTGAAATTAGGTGATTATCCAGAGATTTAAATGGTTTGGAATAGTTAAATTTGTTTTGTGCATAGTACAGCTACGTTTTGATTGGCATGGGGAGTGTTTTTGTTTTGTGTGTGGTGGCTTTTTTTTTTTTAAGTTTGAGGGGAGGGAGCAAAGGGGGACCGAGGGATTAACCAAATATGCTCTCGAGTGATCGGTGATTAGCTGCATGCTTTAAAGCACTCGTTTTTTTCAGAAAAAAAGGTCAAATGAACATACATAAGGAATAATGCAACGTTATAAGAAAGTTTTATTTAACTTGAGTCGACAAATTGGTTCTAATATTTTCCCTTTCTGATCCGTGTGGAGTGTGTAATGGGAGATGACCTTCGGGGCAGTCGTTTTGTGAAAAATATATTTAATGGAAAAGCTGAATGCCTCTTTTGGAGGGCTGATCCTAATCTAGACACGTAAACTTCAACTATGAAAAAAATGTAAGGTTAAATAATCAAGCTCAACTTACAAAGCTGCTCCATAAAGAATTTAAGAATTAAAATACATCCGCATTGCAGAGGGCTGGGTAGAATGCAAAGGACTAGTTTAAACTCGGGCTGTAGAAACTGCTTAGAGACAACCTTGCCTGGGAGCGTGGACGCCTTCGTGGGGCACGTCCGTTTCGGAGGCAGCCACAAAGCATTTGGGGTAGAACTTGGACAAGAACCGCCTCCCCTCCCACCCCGGACCTCGTTAAGTTGGAGATCGGCGTGGGGCGGGATTTTTTGTTGCCGGTGGCCAGCGGATCGGGTCGGGTCCGGGCGTCCGGCCGCAAGTGCACGGCCGGCGGGCCGCGGAGGCAGAGCACGAGTTCGCCGCGGGAGCGGAGCCCGTGCAGCCGACGTGCTCGAGCCGGCGGCGGTGGGGAGGGCGCTCGGGGTCGGGGCGGGCCGGCCGGCCGGTGCTCGCGCGGCCTGTAGGGGGCGTGCTGCGGGCTCGGGCTCCGGGCTCCGGCGGGCCGGGGGCGCCGGGCTGGCTCCGGGGCCGGCGGGCGGGCGGCTGGGTGGGGCGCGGGCCGGCGCGGCCTGCGGGGCCGGGCGGGAGCGGTGATCGGGGCGGGGGCGTGCCGGGGAGGGGGCGCGGCGCGCTCAGCTGCACGGGGCCCCCCGCCGCGCGCACCGCCGAGCATGGCGGCGGCCGAGCTGCCCGCGCCCCGCGGCCGGGCCCGCCGGCTCCGCCGCAGTCTCGAGAGCAACAGGTTAAGCCCGCCAGACGTCAGCGCGCCCCCACCCCGCCCCCCGGCCCTCCCCGCCGCGCGCCGGCGCCCCCGCCCCTCCCTCCGCCCCCCGCGGCGCCCGGTTCCCGGCCGCTCCCGGCCGCGCTCTGTTGTCATTGTGACGTCACAAAGGGCCGGGCCGGGTGGAACCTTCCCCTCCTTCGTGACGTCAGAAGGCGGGCGGGGGGTTCCAGGCGCGGCGGGGCTGCGGGGGGAGGAGGCGGCGGGGCGGGGGCCGCGGCGGAACGGAGCGGCGGCGTGGGAGGAGGAAGAGGAGGACGGGGCTGCGCTCGGGCTCGGCCTTCCGCCCCACCAGGTGAGCGCTGGGAGCCTGGGGTCCCCGAGGGCGGGCCACCGGACCTTGTTCGGATGCCACTTGGCGGTGGGGCGCGGGCAGGAGGCGCCTCCTTTCTGCAGGAATGTGCTCCCTTCTTCACTTCCAGGGCTCTGACGGTGTTGCATTTCTCCTGTGGCCACCGCGCCAGTGAGTGTGGTCCAGGGAGAGCTTTCCTTTCTGGAAGGACCGTGTCGTGCATTCGGCCACTTTGTCACTTTAAGTCGTGTTGGGGGTGTCTTGGCAGGATGTGGCAGGATGCTTTTCAGGGTGATGCTGCACAACAACAACTGTTGATCATTCTGGAAGCTTTGCAATTTCAGGTGGTGGGGCTCTCCTTTGCTGTGCCAACTCTTTGCCTAAGGAGTGTATTTTGTGGGGGGGCAAAGGGAGAGAAGACTCGTCTATTTAGAAGAGCACAGGGGGCTGGGCATGGTGGTGCCTACCTGTAGTCCCAGTACTTGGGAGGCTGAGACAGCATTATCGCAGTTTCGAGGCCAGCCTCCGCAACATAGCGAAGCTCTCAACAACCTAGCTACACCCTGTTTCAAAACAAAAAATAAAAAGGGCTGGGAGCATAGCTCGGAGGTAGAATGCCCCTGGGTTCAATCTCTAGTATCACCACAAGGAAAAAAACACAAGGCTTTTCTATTTCTATTTTCTATTTCTATTTCTTTCCTTTTTTTTTTTTTTTGGTGGTGCTGGGAATCAATCCCAGGGGTGCATGCAAGTACTCTACCACTGAACTGTCCCACCTGCACAGCCTAGGACTCTTGCGTTTCAAGGTGCTCTGGGCTTAGTTCTTCGCAATAGAAGTACGAATAGCTTGCATTCTGAGTCTCTTCACTTTTCTGTAAAATGGGACAAGTAATACCTGCTTTTGTCACTTTACTGAGAAATAGAGATGATCATGTGGGTAGAAGATGTAAAACAGTATGCTTCTTTATATGTAGGGTGGCATTATTACTTGAGCTGGTGGAAGGCAGTTTCCTACAATTGGTCTCAGAAGCCTTAGATGCCTGCCGAGTTGCCATTTAGTTTATTGCCTTAGTAAAGCAGAATTTGGGGGTGTGATTGTAGATGGCAGGCTTTGGGAGAAATGATTGTTATATTTCTTATTAAATGACATCCTTGAGAAGCTCATAAATTGCAATATAATCTTGTCTTAATTGTGTTGGGCACGACTCCCACTACAATACCTTAAATAACTGGAAACATTTGCCTTTTAGAGCCCCAATCCACTTGGACAATAAAACAGTTGCTTGTTTTGCTCTGTGGATATTTTCTCCATTTCCATCAGGCCACTGGCTGGTTATTCTTAGAATAATAATTAGGATATCCAGGCTTCACAACCATTTCATCTTAGCTTTATAGCAGGTATAAGCTTGAAATAAAGAAAATCTCTGTCCTATGAAGATACGATTCATGCAGGTAACATGAAAACAGGTTACCAGTTTGATTTGTAGGATGACTCCAGCAGAATTTGGACCACTTGTTTGTAAGTTTTAAGTATCTAGTTTTCCTGACTTAAGAGTGCAGTGTGATTGAAAAGCTGGAAGAAGGCCGGGTGCGGTGTGGTGGCGCACGCCTGTAATCCCAGTACTTGGGAGGTGGAGACCGGAGGATCCCGGTTCGCAGCCCGCCTCAGCTACTTAGTGAGGCCCTCCGCAACATCATGAGACCCAGTTTCAAAATAAAGTATAAAAAAATAGGGCTGGGGGTGTAGCTCGAAGCTAAAACGCCCCTGGGTTCAATCCCCGGTACCGCAAAAAAAAAAAAAAAAAAAAGAAAAGCTGGAAGAAATTTACTTCATAAGGTTCAAAGGCAGGATTTACTATAATTACATAAAGTTGTAAAGAAAAAAGTAGAACTACCCCAGTGTAAATATTTTGGATTTATGAGTTTTTTTTTGCGGTTCTGGGTATTGAACCCAGGGTCATTCTGCCTCTGGGCTACACCCCCAGCCCTATTTTTTATTCTTTATTTTGAGACAGGATCTCACTAAGTTGCAGAGGGCCTCACTAAGTAGCTGAGGCTGGCTGCGAACCCGGATCCTCTGGTCTCAGCCTCCCAAGTACTGGGAGTACAAGCGTGCGCTACCACGCCTGGCTCGAGTTTTTTGTTTGTGTTTTTGTGGTACTGGGTGTTGAAGTCATTGCTGTTCTACCATTAAACTATACTCCCAGCCCTTTTTTACTTTTTATTTTAAGACAGGGTCTGGCTAAGTCGCCCAGGCTGGCCTCAGCCTCCCAAGTAGCTGGGATTACAGGTGTGCACCACTATGCTTGGCTGAGATTTGCTTTCCCCCTGTTTAACAAAACCATCCAGATTATTTTGCAGTTAGGGTTTTTTTTTTTCTCACATGTCTTTCTTTTTCCTTGTTTCTAGTAGTGGAAAACCTTGTCCTGTTCACATTACATCGAGGGCAGAGGCACTTTAGCAACGATCACTGTACAGAGTACAGTGTAGAGAGGGGACAGAAGTAATACAGTCAAGTTCAAAGGGGGTCACTAAAATTTGAAATGAAAGATAAATTGTCTAAAAACTCCTGCTTGGGTTATTACTACCTGGGTCATTACCTTACTGTAACTAATATTGGGCTTGTATGTCCTCATAGCCACTGGTTCAAATAGTCCACTAGAATTCCTTTGTACTTAGAAGGTATAATATTAGTTGGTTAGACTAGTCCCAGTTGCTGGGTTAAGGGCAATGGATTCACTTTCAAGTGTCTTGGAAATATCTTCAGTCCTTTTATATATCTATATCTATCTATCTATCTATGTACACACACACACACACACACACATTTATTTATTTTTGTATTGGGGATTGACTCCATGTGCTTTTGAGCTACCCCCCAGCCCTATTTTATTTTATTTTTGAACTGGGGATTGAACCTAGGGGCATTCTACTGCTGAGCTATACCCCACCCCTATTTTATTATTCAGGTTGAAACAGGGTCTCACTAAGTTGCTGAGGCTGGTCTTGAACCTGTGTTCCTTCTGTTTCAGCCTCTAATGTACTGGGATTACAGGCATGCACCACCACTCCTGACTTTATTTTTTTATTTTGAAACAGGGTCTCACTAAGTTGCTGAGGACCTTGCTAAGTTGCTAAGGTTGGCCTGGAACCTGCAATCATCCTGTCTCAACCTCCCAAGTACTGGGAGTATAGGCGTGTGCCACCATGCCTGAAGTATTAGTCAGGGTTCTCTAGAGTAACAGAATTCACAGGATATGTATATTATTATTATTGTTAATTATTTTTGCAGTACTGGGGATTCAACGCAGGGGCAGTCTACCTCCGAGCTACACACCCAGCCCTGTTTTTATTCTTTATTTTGAAACAGGGTCTCACTAAGTTGGGGAGGGCCTCACTAAGTGGCTGAGGCTGGCTGTGAACCTGCGATCCTCTTGTCTCAGCCTCTCAAGTACTGGGATTACAAGCATGCGCCACCACACCCAGCTCCAGTCTTAATATATATCCTGCTACAAAGGTTATTTAAACTTTCCTCTTTCCGAATAGAGAAAATCTTTTGGAGTACATATAACATGTTTGTTACATATAGTGTGGAACTGTTTTTTTTTTCTTCAAAGAAGATAAAGGAAATTATAATAAGTACCTAAACACTTGGTAAAAACTAAAGTGGAGTTTTTTTAAAAATTTTTAAAAATTTTCTTGTGGTCCTGGGGGTAGATCCCAGGGCCTTGCTCATGCTAAGTGAGTGCTCTAGCACTGAGCTATATCCCCAGCCCTAGAGAAGTTTTAATCTAATCTGATGGTTTGCCTTGATCAGACTCGGACTGTGGATGTTTATATTAGAATTCTGGTTGTATTGCTCTAATCCTCCCAATGATACTGATCCAAGGCTCCCCAAGGTCACAGTATCAGCTCTCCAGCCCTTGGGTGCAAAACTTCCTGGCTGATACCCCCGCATGAAGCTTCTGGACAGTGGGCAGCCCTGGGGTATCCCTCTGTCCCCTGGGGTCCCTCTGTCCCCTTTGGCTGCCACCCAGAAGGCTTGCCAAGTGGCAGTTTGCTCCCAAATCTGGTTATTCCAGTTGGGTTTATTGTAATTACAATTAAATATTTTGTAAACCTTGAAATGAGTGTGAAAAGAGTTGATTTCTTTGAAAACTTTAAGATGATTGTTTTGAGGAAGTCGTGATAAAAGTCATTTTTTTTGGTGGTACTGAGGATTGAGCCCAAGGTATTCTACCACTGTGCTACACCCCCAGCCCTTTTTATTTTATTTTATTTTTTATTTTGAAACAGGGTCTCCTTAAGTTGCTGAAGCTGGCCTTGAATCTGCTATCCTCCTGTCTCAGCCTCCCAAGTACTGGGATGACAGGCCTGTGCCACCGGGCCCAGTGATAAAAGTCACTTTTAATAAAAGGCTGTTAAGCTGGGCATGGTAGTGCACACTTGTAATCCCAGGACTTGGGAGGCTGAGATAGGAGGATCGCAGGTTCAAAACCAGCCTCAGTATCTTAGATTCTCAGCAACCTAGTGAGACCCTTTTTCCATATAAGAAGTAAAATCGGGCTGGGGTGTAGCTTGGAGGTAGAATGCCTCTGGGTTCAATCCCCAGGACAAAAAAAAAACAAAAAGATTTTGTGAGTTGGGCATGGTGGCTCACGCTTATAGTGAAGAAAGAGCTGGGGGTGTAGCTCAGGGGTAGAATGGCCCCGAGATCCATCCCCAGTACAAAAAAAATTTTTTTGGTGGCTTTTTTGCATGCACAGCTTTGTAAGTCATTTCCCCTTACCCCCCCTTTTTTAATTGTTGGGGAGGGGTTGTGTCACCCAGAACCTCCCCACATGTGAGGCTTCTAGGAGGCTGTACCACTGAGCCACAACCACTGCCCCAAAGTCATTCTCTTTTAAGACCCAAACTTCAGTTATACCTAAACACTCTCCTCAACAAAAAAGCATAAGGTCAAAGAACTCTCCAAGAAGGTTGAGTATGAACTCAAAAATAAGACAGTGGCCCTATTTTTTTTTTTTTTTGCGGTACTGGGCATTGAACCCAGGGGCATTCTACCTCTGAGCTACACCCCCAGCCCTATTTTTTATTCTTTATTTTGAAACAGGGCCTCACTAAGTTGTGGAGGGCCTCACTAAGTAGCTGAGGCTGGCCGTGAACCTGTGATCCCCGTCTCAGCCTCCCAAGTACTGGGGATTACAAGTGTGCCACCACGCCCTGCTGACAGTGGCCCTATTGAAAGACAACTAAGAGTTCATTTGTGAGTTTAAGGTAACATAAAATCCCCCCCCCCCCGTGCTGGGGACGCAGGGTGGGTGAGCCCTTGGCCCTGTTCCTGGAGAACCCCTCACCCCGGCACTGGGGACGCAGGGTGCTGCGGGGTGGGCGAGCTCCCGGCCCTGCCCCGGAGTACCCCAGTGCTGAGGTCAGGGGAGGATGAACCACGACCCTGCACAGGAGGGACCGCAGACAAAGAGAGAAAACCTCAGATGAGAGAAGAAGGCGGACTAACTGGGGGAGACGGGAGGGAAGGAGAGGGAAACAAACTGGAGCACAGGATGGACTTACACAAAGATATCAAAGTCAACTACTATGCTGAAAACGGGAAGGAGGGAGGGGGAGGCAGGGGTGGTGAGAATTGGGGAGGGCTAATTGACCGATGAGTGCATGTATACATCAGCCACCCTGAAATCCTTCAAGATGTATGATTGCAATGCACTAATAAAATAAAAATCAGATAACATAATAAAATGTTTTTTTTTTTTTTTGCGGTACCGGGGATTGAACCCAGGGGCGTTCTACCTCTGCGCTACACCCCCGGCCCTATTTTTTTTATACTTTATTTTGAAACCGGGTCTCACGAGGTTGCAGAGGGCCTCACTAAGTAGAGAGAGAGAGAGAGACAGGGAGAGAGAGAGAGAGAGCTGAGGCTGGCCGTGAACCCGGATCCTCCGGTCTCCGCCTCCCAAAGTACTGGGATTACAAGCGTGCGCCACCACACCCGGCTATAAAATGTTATTTTTAATTTAATTTAATTTAATTTTTTTTCGGAACTGGGGATGGAACCCAGGGGCATTCTACCTCTGAGCTACACCCCCAGCCCTATTTTTTATTCTTTATTTTGAAACGGTCACACTAAGTTGCGGAGAGCCTCACTAAGTAGCTGAGCCTTGCCTTGATCCTGCGATCCTCCTGTCTCAGCCTCCCAAGTACTGGGATTACAAGCGTGTGCCACCATGCCTGGTAAAATGTTATTTTTTAAATAAAAGTTTCTTGCCTTACAAACTTGTTTATGTTAACTGGCCATCTTTTGGTCCCTATTACATCTGGTAACACTGCTTCCAAATGTATTCAGACTCAGTTCTCAAACAAAAACTATACTCCCTAGCTCATGTATGCCATGAAACTTTTCTTTTTTTTTGGTGGTACTGGGGATTGAACCCAGGGGCATTCTACCTCCAAGCTACACCCCCGGCCCTATTTTTTATTCTTTATTTTGAAGCAGGGTCTCACTAAGTTGCGGAGGGCCTAAGTAGCTGAGGCTGGCCGCCAACCCGGATCCTCCTGTCTCAGCCTCCCAAGTACTGGGATTACAAGAATGCACCACCATGCCTGGCTATGAAACTTATTTTTAATTTTGAAACTGGGTCTCACTAAGTTGCCGAGGCTGGTCTTGCTAAATTGCAGAGGCTGCCCTCGAACCTGGGCTCCTTCTGCCTCAGCCTCCCAAGCACTGGGATTCCAGGCATGCACCATTGCACCCAGCTTTATGGTCTGTCTTATTGCTGAAGTCTGTTAATTTCAAATCCTTAAGCTACCTATTAATAAAAACAAAACAAATTGAACGTGTTTCTTATTTAAGCCAGTTATATTTTGTTTCTTTCTATAACTCATTTAATTATACTTTTTTTTTTATTCTGGGACTCCCCAGTTGAAGCCTCAATTGCTTTTCCAGGCCCCAGTCTTCCTTTTTCTCCTTCTGTCCATAAAGCCTTTCCTATACTTTCCTTCTTTCATTCCAGCAGATGGGAACACTGTTGGCTTTGATTTTCTAAAGCTGTGATATCTGTCTACTTTTTTTGTGTGTGTGGTGCTGGGGATGGAACCCTGGGCCTTTTGCATACTAAACTTCCCCCTTGGGAGTTAGTCAATCCTTCAGCCCTCTGACAACCTTAGACTTTTTAATAAAGGGATTTTCATACAATTCTGACTAAGAATAAAATCTTTAGAAGTGGAGCTGACGCTTGTAGGAAGAAGTGACCACAGTTTAGCTCTGGCGGCATAAATAATCCTGTCTGCTTCCTGGGTTTACCTTCCTTTCACTTGCCTTACTCCCAGAGTCAGTATGTGTACTGGTGCAGATATTGCCCCTGATGGCAAGGTCGAGGTCAGTCCTGAGTGAGCAGCCAGATCTAGAGTACCACCCTGGGCCTCCAGGCCTATGGGTTTCTTTCCACTTACACCCATTTGTCTTGCTGCAGATTTTACTGTTGTATGCTGCCCATCTCTCCTGGGCCATCTTTGCCATTTGAAGAAAGGGGACAGAAGCCCTCTGATTGTGGAAAACACTTTTAGACTGCCACACAATACCTACGCTTCTTGAAAGGAGAAACCCCAGTCAATTCTGAAATAACCACCCACCTTTACAGATGGTTTCCATAGTGAGTTCACATGAGAAAAGGGGCTTTTGAGTCCATTTTACAGAAGAGAAAACCAAGGGTGATAGAGACTGTTCATATGGTTAAAGGTTACATCTCTTTTTCCCCTCCTCCAATGGGGATTGAACCCAGGGGAACTTTACCACTGGGCTACATTATTAGCCCTTTTTTATTTTAATTAATTAATGGCACTGGGGATTGAACCCAGGGGCATTCTGCCTCTGAGTTACACCCCCAGCCCTATTTTATTTTTATTTGGAAACAGGGTCTCGCTAGGTTGATGAGTCTCAGTACTTGCAGAGACTGTCTTTGAACCTTTGACCCTCTTGTCTCAACCAACCAAGTACTGGGATTAAAGCGTACACCACCACGCCCAGCTAAAATTTTTTTGCTTGTTTTGTTTTTGCTGTGCTAGGGATCTAACCCAGTGCTTCATGTATGCTAGGCAAGTGATATACCCACTGAGCCACATCCCCAACCCCTTTTTTATTTTGAAACAGGGTCTCCCTATGTTTTCCAGACTGGACTTGAATTTTTTTTATTTTTTTATTTTTTTAGTACTGAGGATTGAACCAGAACCACATACATGCTAGGCAAGAGCCCTGCTGCTGAACTGCATCCCAGCCCTTTTAAAAGTTGTTTTATGTTGAGACAGGGTCTTACTAAATTGCTCAGGCTGACTTGGAACTTGTGATTCCTGTGTCCTGAATAGCAGCAGGGATCACAGGCCTGCTCCACTATACCCAGCTAATTGTTGTTTTTTTCTTTTTTGTGGTACTGGGGATCGGACCTAGGGTCATTCTACCTTTGAGCTACATCCTCAGGCCGTTTTTTAAATTTTTTGTTTTAAAACAGGGTCTTGCAAGGTTACTGAGAGTCTTACTATGTTGCTGAGGTTGTCTGCGAACCTGCTATCCTCTGGTTTCAGCCTCCCAAGTTATTAGGATTACAGGTGTGCACCACCACCACACCTGGCTTGCTTGTTATTTTTTTGAAGCACCAGTTGGTGGAGCTACCCCCTTATCCCCAGCTGGCTGTCTCCTTGAGTCATCCCTGGAAGAAGAACTGAGATCCCACTCAGTACCTGTTGGGATGGCTGTTTGTGCTCTTTTTTTTTGGTACTGGGGATTGTACCCAGGGGCATTCTGCCTCTGAGCTATACCTCCAGCCCTTTTTATATTTTTGTTTTGAAAGTGTCTCCCTAGGTTGCTGTGAGAGTCTTGCTAAGTTGTGAAACTGTCCTCAAACCTGTCATCCTCTTGTCTCAGCCTCCCAAGTACTGGGCGTGCGCCACCACTCCCATATTACAGGTGTGCGTCACCACTCCCGTATTGGTTTTTGTTCGTAATTTTTTATTTTTGCCGTGTTGGGATGGAACCCAGGGCCTTGTGAATGCTAGGCAAGCACTCTACCACTGAACTATATCCCCAGTCCTGTTTAAAATTTTGTTTTGAGCCAGGGTCTCACAAGTTGCCCAGGCTGGCCTTGAATTTGCAATCCTCCTGCCTCAGCCTCCCATGTTGCTGGGATTACAGGCATGTGTTTTCAGGCCGGGCTGTGCTCTGTATTTTTGGAATCGCCCCTGCCGCATTCTCGGGTGTGTCTGAAAGCCAGTATGGGCTGTAGTTCCAGGCTTCCAGAACTGGTTTGACTTCTCAGGGCTGTGGCAGATGAACACTTTTCTTGCACTACTGCCCCTAACTTTTTTTTTTTTGTGGTACTGGGGATTGAACTCGGGCATTCTTCTGAGCTACACCCCTAGCTCTTTTTATTTATTGTTTTGAAAAGGGATCTCACTAGGTTGCTGAGAGCCTCAGCTACCTTGCTAAAGCTGACCTTGAACCTGTGATCTTCCTGTCTGGGCCTCCCAAATACTGAGATTACAGGTGTGTGCCACCATGCTGGGCTTGCTGACCCTAACTTTGCTGCTTAGGGGAGCATGAGTCACTGGCAGAAAGCATTTGCCCTTGGTCTGCACCAGGGACTAGGCCATCCATTAAACAACGACTGTCCAGATGTGTAAGCAGGCAGCTTGAGTAATGGGAACACCATACATAATTACTCACATATTCATAAGAATGTATGCCAGCGTTAGAGAAGAGGAACCCTGCTGGTTCTTGAGAACTGATTTTTCGATTCCTTTTTTTTTTTTGGTTCTGGGGATTGAAACCAGGGGCATTTTACCTCTGAGCTACACCCCTAGCTCTTTTTATTATTTATTTTGAAACAGGGTCTGCCAAGTTGCTGAGACTGACTGCAAACCTGCAATCGTCTTGTCTCAGCCTCCCAAGTGTTGGAATTACAGGTGTGCACCCCGTATGTAGCTTGAGGACTGTTTTTGAGAGTTAGTGTTTCTTAATAAAAGGCCTAACTTGGATTTTAAGTTCTAATTTTGTGGGTCTGTTAAGCTTTACCACCCATGAAGAGGAAGACTAGTGAGCAATGAAATATTGTCAATAGCGGCATTGAGTTACTGTGAAATTTTTTTTTTTTTGTGGTACTGGGGATGAAACCCAGGTGCATTCTACTTGTGAGCCCTCCGAGCACCCCCACCCTATTTTATTTCTTATTTTGAAACAGGGTTTCAGTAAGTTGCAGAGGGTCTCACCAAGTTGCTGAGGCTGGCTGCAAACCTGTGATCCTCCTGTCTCAGGCTCCCAAGTACTGGGATTACAGGCGTGGGCCACCATACCCAGTCTATCATGAATTCTTGAAGGCTAAAAAATAATGTTGCTACCTTTTTGCCCTTTCATACTACTGATAGGGCTTTTTTGAATGTGTTCTCGAATACAAGCAGTATTTCTTTGCTTCTTTTCTTTCTTTCTACATTACTGGGGATTGAACCCAGGGGCGCTGTACCTCTGAGTTACACCCCTTAGCCCTATTTTATTTTATTTTCAAATAGGGTCTCGCAAAGTGATTGTGCACTAGCCTGGAACCTGTGATATTCTTGCCTCAGCCTCCCAAGTACTGGGATTGTAGGCATACCTGGCTTGTTATTCTTTTTTTTTTTTTTTTTTTTGTAGCACTGGGAATGGAACCCAGGGGCATTCTACCTCTGAGCTACATTCCCAGCCCTATTTTTTATTCTTTATTTTGAAACAGGGTCTCACTAAGTTGCGGAGGGCCTCATTAAGTAGCTGAGGCTGGCCGCGAACCGGTGATTCTCCGGTTTCAGCCTCCCAAGTACTGGGATTACAAGCATGTGCCACCACACCCGGTTATTCTTTTATTTTGAAACGGTCTCACTAAGTTGCAGAGGGCCTCACTAAGTTGCTGAGGTTGTCCAAGAACCTGTGATCCTCCTGTCTTACTTAGCCTCCCAAGTACTGGGATTACAAGTGTGTGCCACCACGCCCTGCATTATTCATTTTGAAACAGAGTTTTGCTGAGTTGCCTAAGCTGTCCTGGGACCTGTGATCCTGGGATCACAGAGATGGACCACTTTGCCTGTCAAATAGGAATTCTTTCCAGCAACTTTTTTTGGGTGGAGGGATGGGTTGTATCTGATGTCACTCAGGAGACAGCCTTCGTCTGGTTTACTGGGACATCAGCTCAGGTATTTCTGGTGGTTGTGGGACACCTTTTGGCATCTGTTTTACTGCTCTCTTAAAATTGGGGGTTCTTTTGCCATTGTTTTCTAACCACCATTTTGGGGAGGACTCCACCTACGGTGGTGGAGTGCATTATCTCTTGGTTCTCATTTCTGCCAGCTGTTTAAGTGTTTCGTTCCTGTGGGGGCAGAAACAGGTGCCAGGAGGAAATGAGAAGGGATTAGGGCTGAGCATGTGTTTCTTTCATTTATTCCTGCCATAGGTTTGCAGGAGGGGGCTGAATGAGCTTGTACTCTGTTAAGCAGCAGAGGTCTGCCTTTGTGTATGTGCCTTACTACTACTAGTTCACAGGCTTCAGTCATGAAATGTCCCTGCTTTGGACAGGCTTGCTTTGAATGTACAGGGTACTTCTTCAGTCATGGACTGCATTGAGGCTGTGAGCGGAGTTCAAGTTTGGCTCTGTGTTATACTGGCTGTGTGATCCTGGGCAAGATACACAACCTCGCTGAGCTACTTCTCATCTGGGAGACTTGTTCCATGCATCTCACAGGCTTGTTGCTGGGAGAACCAGAGAGATTTTTGATGTGGAAGCACTCCGTAAACTGCAGACTGCTGCACAAATGCTCAAGGTATTATTACACGGTTAGAAATTACCAGTCCTGAGACACCAGGCTTGCCTGTGGCCTTCCTAGCTGACTCAGAAATAAATGAATCCTGTGAATTCGTAGCAAGCCACACATCTACTTCAGGATTTTTTTTTTTTTTGAGGTACTGGGGATTGAACCCAGGGACATTCTACCTCTGAGCTACACCCCCAGCCCTATTTTTTTATTCTTTTTATTTTTGAAACAGGGTCTCACTAAGTTGTGGAGGGCCTCACTAGGTAGCTGAGGCTGGCCACGAACCTGCGATCCTCCTATCTCAGCCTCCCAAGTACTGGGATTACAAGCGATCCTGGCTCTACTTCAGGATTTAGAACAAGGGTTTAAAGATAAGGTGAAGCTGGGCACTGTGGCGCATACCTGTGGTCCCTGTGGTCCCAGCTACTTGGTAGTCCCAGGGGGAAAGATTGCCAGTGTGAGGGGAGCTTGGCAATTTAGCAAGGCCCTGCAATTTAGCAAGACCCTGTCTCAAAATAAAAAGGGTTGGGTGTGATGGCCCATGCCTGTAATCCCAGTACTTTTGGAGGCTGAGACAGGAGGATCACAGGTTCGAGGCCAGCCGTAGCAACTTAGCAAGACCCTCAGCAATTTAACAAGACCCTGTTTCAAAATAAAAAAATAGAATAGGGCTGTAGCTTTAGCTCAGAGTTAGAATGCTCCTGGGTTCCATCGCCAGTACAAAACAAAACAAAAAAGGGTGATGCAATCACCTCCCACCACCACCCCCATACTGTCTTGGTTGATGTTTGGGTGGTGAATTAGAAAGAGGGATAGATTGAGAATTAAGGTTAGAGTGGCACTGAATCTGTGCACAAAGATGTTTAGCACATGTTTAAAGTAGATCTTTAAGGAATAATCTTTGAAGTTGCACATTTGATCATGATTCTTCAGTGGCTCCTGTGGCCTTCAGGATCAAGTGTTAACCAAGTTTGTTCTCAGCACAGACTATAATGCCCTTCTTGTTCTACTCTGCCCCATCCATCACCCACTCCTGACTTGAGCTGAGTCCAGCCTCTTTAACTTTGCAAGTTCAGATCCTTCACTTGCTGAGTGAGTGGATTTCCCAAAGAGTACCTGTGCCTCTCTGAGGCCTTATGGACAGCTTGCTACCTCCCTCCCCTGTCCAGGCAGAGCCAAGCTCTTGGTCTCTGGCTGGGCTCCCCACACCTTCCATCTAGGTGTGGACTTGTTTACATGTCTCTCACCCTATTAACCCCATCAGAATAGGGGCTGGATTTTATAATCATCATGGATCAGTGTTAATGTCACAGAGATAGTATGCAGTCAAGGAATATTTGAGTTGAAGCTTCTGATGGAGTATGTCAAATACTACCTAGTGGTGGGAGGTAATTGGTAAGGATCTAGTGGGAAAAGATGGAGTTAGCTAGTCAGAATTTCAGACTCCTTAATTTTATAGCCAGGAACTTCTGTGCTGTTAGGCAACTGACTGCAGTTCTCACATTGATCCAGAGACAGTTGGGGCATGAAATCCGGCCCCTGATGCGGTAGGTGGCCCTCTCTTTGGAACATGCTTCCTCCTTCCAGGTGCATTCTTAGTTGTTCATGGTAAATGCAGTAATTGATTCATTTTCATGGAAAAAGAAAATTCACATGTAATCCCCATACCTAATTCAGTCACTACCATTTTCTCTCGTGAAATGGCTTTTTTGCTTCATATGAAATCATTCCAATAAGACAAGTACTTAGCGATAAAATTTATTGAAATCACATACTGGGTATTCATCCACTTGTTCAGGTATAGTTTTTACATATAGAGGCTCATTACCTGCCTTTTGCATTCATATCTTAACTTCAGTTATCAAAATACACTCAGATTTAATGGCTATAATGACTACTTCACTTGACCTGTCCCCTTGTCCCCTTGATGGCTTTTCTGTAGGCGTAGGGCTGTTGTACAAAATGATGTATTGTGCAGCACGCTTTGTATCTTTTTGCACTTAACTCTGAAAATTCCTCAGTGTGGAATTACTGGCTCAGAAGTACCTGTGTTTGCCTTTTGATCTCATACCACATTGCTCTCTTGGAGAGAGGCTGTACTAATTTACTGTTCCACGTATAGTGCATGTTAGGCCAGCGGGTTTGTTTGTTTGTTGGCTTTTAAAAACCAATACAGGCACTTGTAACGAGTAGTAAAGATGTCAGCTGGGTTTTATTTAAGTTTCTATTTTCTTTCCTTGCCCTCTTTCAGGGCATTTAGAACTAAATGAGATAAGATATGTGCAAGCACTTTGTAAAACAAGATTGCTCTAAGAACACAATGTGTTATTAGTCAGAAGGGCTGGAGTAGTGTAGAGGAAAGGAGAGCTGGTATAATTGTGCAATTACTTTTTTTTTATATTTATGAGGTTCTTTTTTGTGGGGACATGGGAGATGCTTAGAGTCATAAAGATGACGCAGAACCACGCTGTTTGCACTTTCAGCCCTGTTGGTGAGGTGGACTTTGTACGGTTAGGAAGGTTTCTTTGGCTTGTGTCTTGGAAGATTGCTCAATTAAGTACAACTGGTATGTTCTGGTTGTTTCCTGAGTCCTGGCACTGTGATTCAAAGTGTGACAGTGCCCTCATTCGAAGAGAATTTGTAGTTTAATCAGCAGCAGGGACACAAAACACTGCAAAGACACCACCCACCGGCTTTGGAGTCAGGCTGAAGTCGAGGGTCTTACCTCTGTGCACATATTGGTGATTTCGAGTTTATTTATAAAATGGGGGAGAAGTATAACTTGATTATTGGTCTCTCCAAGTCATTGTGGGGGAGGCAGACTCAAATGTTAACACAGAAGGGCTTTATTAAATTCACTATCTAGCCTGTGTTATTCCAAGTCCTATAGGTCTTTGTGGCTGTCATTCTCCGGGTTCAGGGTTGAAGTGAGAACAGTGTTTGTGGGTCATTGCTGATTATAGCAGATCCTGGTTATCTGAGGAAGAGGTTAGACATTGGAGTAATATGAGTACTCAGCCGTCTTCCTGGCCAAGGCTTGATTTTCTTCCTAACTTAGGGAAAAGGTCAGCGATTGATGGATTTTCATCCCCCACGCCCGTTTGTGAGGATGGGGTGATGTCAGTATGGCTAAGGAGCGGCATTCCTTCTTTGTGTTTAAGAGAGTACTCTTAGATGAACTTTTTTGCTTTCTTTTATCATTTTCTAGTTAAGATGTCTCTTTAGAGATGAGGTAGAACTTATTGCTTATTTGTTTTACCCAAATTGCCCCCTTTCCCATTTTTTCTTTGTGGCACTGGGGATTGTACCTGGGGGTGTTCTACCTCCAAGATACACCCCAACCCTATTTTATTTATTATTATTATTATTATTTTGGTACTGGGGATTGAACCCAGGGGCATTCTACCTCCGAGCTACACCCCCAGCCCTTTTTTTTATCCTTTATTTTGAAACAGGGTCTCACTAAGTTGCGGAGGGCCTCACTAAGTAGCTGAGGATGGCCACGAACCTGTGATCCTCCTGTCTCAGTCTCCCAAGTACTGGGATTACAGGCTTGCGCCACCACACCCAGCTCCCTTTCCCTGTTCTTATGCTGCCCAGAGCACTAAAGCTCCGTTTGTTCTATTTTCAACTTGCAATAATGTCTTGATGTTGGAGGATGAAAGAGCCAATGTGAATGGAAGGCATTTAATAAAGAGTCATGGTCTGGGCTCCCAGTTAAATCGGTAGCACATGGTTTTCATCTGCCTTGAAGGGTTTTGGTCATGTTGTCTTGCCTTTGCTGAAGCTGTGACATCACAGACTGTGGCCCTCCATGCATGCCACATGGCTTCTTTTCAGACTGATGATGCTGAGTAGCACAGGCCACTGCCCTTGATAGATGCCAAATGCATAGTGGAATCGGTTTCTGAATATTTGAAACCCTTGGTAGGGCTCTACGAGGAGTCCTAGTCTGTGCAGTTAGGAAAGTGCTTTGAGGGATGTGGTGCAGGACCAGACTGAGTTAATGGGCGTCCACCCACTTTGCAGCTTTTTCACTGGGACTCTTAGTTGGTGTCCCTTTTTTTTTTTTTTTGGTACTGGGGATTAAACCCAGGGACGTTCTACTTCCAAGCTACACCCCCAGCCTTTTTTATTTTTTATTTGGAAACAGGGGCTCCCTGTTGCTGAGGCTAGCCTCAAACCTGCAATCCTCCTGTCTGAGTCTCTGAAGTACTGGGATTACAGACAGGCGTGTACCATGGTACCTGGCCACTTCCTTGTTTTTGAGGGGGGTTTGTTTTATATATACCGAATATCATCATTCCTAAAAGGATTTAGGGCCACAGTGAGCTGTCACTCCAGGAGCAAATAATTTTTGCTTCTGCCTGACTACAGTTGTTTATAAATGCAAAATGTGACAGCCAGATTAAAATATGAGCAGTGATTAGTTGTCCTTCTCAAATCGGCAGTGTTTGGGGCTGAGCCTTTTTTTTGTTTTGTTTCAGCTTTGAGAACTTGACCTAATACTTTAATTAAAGACGAGTTTTGCTAAGTAGTATTGGTATTGACATTCTGACAGAACTTCTAATCTGGAAGAATTTTAAAGATGTATGAAAGTAATCCCCAGCGGTGATTACATCCTCAAGTGGCAGAGATCAGATTTCTATTTAAATACCGATGCAGTTTATCACATTTTTCCACAGTGCAGGGGCCAGGGAGGGTCTGGATTTAATAATGAACTTCTGAACTCCAGTTACTTGGGAAAGATTGGTGGGTGTACTGCATGAGTCAGTGTTCTGTGTCTTTAAAAATGTTTTCAAATACTCGTTCTGTATTGTAATCCTCAAAACTACTGTTGGGATTCCAAACCATTGTGGTTTAAACTTAGCTGGAATCTGAAAGGTGGCTGACAAAGTGAAAGGAAACCTCCTTTAAATGAAGAACATATTTGGCTTGCCTGATTGTACCAGAATCAGGACTCTGGGCATCCCTAAGGCATGGGCCGAGTCTCATAGTTGAAGAGGTCAGGGAATACTTATCCACCCCCCCAGCTCCCAGCTCAGTAGAAACATCATTAGTTAATTCTGCAGGAACTCCTGCTATGGATATGAACTTGAATTTGCAGAGCTACATGTTATATACTGAGTTCTTGTCTAGATGAGATAAGAAGCACAGTGCTGTGCTGGGCGTGGTGATGCATATCTGTAATCCCTGTACTTGGGAGGCTGAGACAGGAGGATCGCAGGTTCAAGGACAGCCTCAGTAGGTAGTGAGATTCTCATCAACCTAGCGAGACCCTGTTTGCAAATAAGAAATAAAATTGAGCTGGGGGTGTAGCTCGAAGGTAGAATGCCTCTGGGTTCAATCCCCAGTACCACAAACAACAAAACAAAACAAAAAACAGAAGCACAGTGCTGCACACTGTACTTGTGATAAATCAGAACTCTCCTGATGCTAATAAAATGGGTTTTCTTCTGGCCCTGGTAAGCTGGAGAGCATTGAGAGATGGGTCTGACATGGAAGGATCTGAAGCCGGAAGTGTTTTTCTTCTTCTCCTTCTACTCCCCGCTCTAATTAAGTGATGCGATCGCAATCCCATCGCTGACAGACCCCAGGATGAAACACGTTTTCTACTCAAGTAGCCTTTTTTCCCCTTTCCTCCCTCCACGAGACTTGCTGAAGTTGTCATGTTATTTCTTTCCAGATTTATTGGAACAGTAGGCAAAGCCTCTTGGGAGTATAAATAATGATGATTATAAAGAACAGTCAGTTTACCAAGGAAGGCCATTATCTTTGACTTGCAAAGCTTTTACAGCCAAACATTGTTTGCTTACAGTTGTTTAATACAAATGAAGATCTTAATGGTACCTATTGTAAGAGGGAGTCCTTTTTCTCTCTTCCTCACTGGAGGTCATCCCGAATAAGAAGATGCCCCCTTGCCCAGGGGGAATGGCGTATTTCGCTGGACAGGAATTATATATGATCCATGAAGGCCTTGGGATGGGGTTTTCTCTTTCAAGGAATATGATTCCTGAGTTAACAAATAATCCTCTGTGCTGAGTGTTAAAAGATTTCTAAAGCTGATAAGTAATGCCTACTTTACTTTTGGAGTCCCCTCCTGACTGCCCAATTTATGAATTCAGGGATTTTTCTTGGCTGGGGTGGGGACTGGGGATTGAACCCAGGGGATGCTACCTCCAAGCTACACCACCAGCCCTTTGTATTTTTTAAATTTTTTTTTTTTTTTTTGCGGTACCGGGGATTGAATGCAGGGGCATTCTACCTCCGTGCTACACCCCCGGCCCTATTTTTTTATGCTTTATTTTGAAACCGGGTCTCACGAAGTTGTGGAGGGCCTCACTAAGTAGAGAGAGAGAGAGAGAGAGAGAGAGACAGGGAGGGAGGGAGGGAGGGAGGGAGAGAGAGAGAGAGACAGAGAAAGAGAAAGCTGAGACTGGCCATGAACCCGGATCCTCCGGTCTCTGCCTCCCAAAGTACTGGGATTACAAGTGTGTGCCACCACGCCAGGCTATTTTTTAAATTTTGAAACAGTGTCTTGCTAAGTTGCTGAGGCTGGCCTCAAACCTGAGATTCTCCCATCTCAGCCTCCGAAGTAGTGGGATTATAAACCTGCATCACCATACTCTGTTTCAGGGGTGGTTTTAAAGCTAATTTAAGCTGGGTATGATGGCACGTGGTGGCACATACACATGTAGTCCCAGTGGGGAAGCTGAGGCAGGAGGATCACAAGTTCAAGGACAGCTTGGGCAGTATAGCAAGACTCTGTCTCAAAAAAAAAAAAAAAAAAAAGGACTGGGGATGTAGCTCAGAGGTAGAATGCTCCTGGGTTCAGTTCCCAGTATAAATAACAACATAAACCCCAAACTAATTTAGGGTACTGGCACCTAGTAAGCCTATCTATAAAAGATAGACACCGGGCATGGTGGTGCACTCTTGTAATCCCAGTACTTGGGAGGCTGAGACAGGAGGATCTGGGTTCGCGGCCAGCCTCAGCTGCTTAGTGAGGCCCTCCGCAACTTAGTGAGACCCTGTTTCAAAATAAAGAATAAAAAAAATAGGGCCGGGGGTGTAGCTCCGAGGTAGAATGCCCCTGGGCTCAACCCCCAGTACTTAAAAAAAAAAAAAAAGATAGACTCTGCAGTTCTTAATTTAGCACACAGTATAGTTTGAGGAGAATAGAAAGCCCAGAGTTGCAGTTTTATTGTTGGGAGGTTAAAGTCACCCTCATAGCACTTTATGTTACCCAAGAGGCTGGCCTTGAGCCCCTGGGACCCCCCCCTGGGCCCAAGGGATTCCCTGTATCAGCCTCCTGAGTAGCTGGATGTGCAGCATGCTACCCAGGTTTCCCTCCCTACCTCCCTACCTCCCTCCTTCCCTCCCTCTTTTCCTTCCTTCCATCCATCCTTCTGCCTGGCCCATGCTAAGCAAACCCTCTACCACTGGGCTTCCTCCCCAGCCCTGTAGCACTTTTAATACGTGGCTGGCCTTTGCTGGCTGTATGGTTAGCCGAGTGTCAGCCTGTTAGCCTTTCTTTTTAATCTCTATATCCCCAGCTCGTTCCAGATCTCTTGGCAGTTCAGACTTTCTTTTGGCATGTTAGTGGTAGTTAAAAACCAAGATGAGAGGTCTCTTGGGCATCTTAGTCTTTCCCTATGTAATTTTGGATGTGAATGTGATTTCTTTTTTAAGCAATTCTGTGGTTTTTGGTATATTCATAGATGCAACCATCACCATGATCAATTTTAGAACATTTTCATCACTCCAAGAAGAAATTCCATACCCAGTGGTAGTTCCTTTCCATCTCACCCCGGTTCCCCCAGCCTTGGGCAACTGCTAATCTTTCAGTCTCTGAGGATTTGCTTATTGTGGATATTTCACATGAATGGAATCATACCATATGTGGCCTTTTGTGACTTTTTTCACATAACATGGATGAATGTCAAACACTTTGTTGTAGCGTGTATCAATGTTGCATTCCTTAGCTGGGTGTGGTGGCGCACGCTTGTAATACCAGTACTTGGGACGGAGGGTCTGGGTTCGCGGCCAGCCTCAGCTACTTAGAGAGGCCCTCCACAACTTAGTGAGACCCTGTTTCAAAAAATAAAGAATAAAAAATAGGGCTGGGGGTGTAGCCCGGAGGTAGAATGCCCCTGGGTTCAATCCCTGTACTGCAAAAAAAAAAAAAAATATTGCATTCCTTTTCAAAGGCTTAATCATATTACAGCCTATGGGTAATACCATATGTTGCTTATCCGTCCATTAGCTGAGGGACATTTGGGTTGTGTCCACCTTTTTCCTAGTGTGAACATTTGTATGCAGGTTTTTTGTTTTAAATTTTATTTTGAAGCAGGGTCTCACTGAGTTGCTGAGTGAGGTTCTCAATAAGTTTCTGAGGCTGGCCTCCAACCTATGATCTTCCTGTCTTAACCTCCCAAGTATTGGGATTACAGGTGTGTACCTCCATGCCTGGCCTGTGCGCAAGTTTTTGTGTGGCTCTCAGCTTGCATTTGTCTTAGAAAATCTTAGAAAAGCTCACACATGCACATTATTATTTATTTACTGGAGTTAAGTTTTTTCAGCTTGTGCCTCTGAGCCAGCAGAATGCTGCGCTGGGTCCTCCACTTTTGGGGCTCTTGGCCTTGCCTTTGGGGGAACAGGTCCTCATTTTCCTCACTGCCTGACTGCCAGTTAACATGTGGCCTTGTTTCCTGTGCTCCTTTGCAAACTGTAGGTGCTGTTCACACAACGTTCATGCTAGGATCATCTGCTTCTTTTGCTTAGTAGTGGGACTTTCCAATTTGTGCGTGCGTGTGTGTGTGTGTGTGTGTGTGTGTGTGTGTGTGTGGTACTGGGGGAAGGGCATTCTACCTCTGAGCTACACCTTCAGCCCTATCTTATTTCTTATTTTGAAACAGGGTCTCACTAAGTTGCTGAGGGTCTGGCTAAGTTGCTGAGGCTGACTGCGAACCTGCGATTCTCCTGTCTCAGCCTCCCAAGTACTGGGATTACAAGCATGCATCAACATGTCCGGCTCTGTTGACATTCTTTGTCAAACGACCATGGGGACTAGAATAGTTGTTTACCTAGACATTCCCCCTGATATTCTTCCTTCCAAGCCTGTTAAACCAAAAATGCTAAAAAAAAAAATGTGGCCTTTATAATGAACTCCTTGAAGAAATGGGAGTTCTTGAAGGAAGACGGATGGTGATGTATTTTCTTTTGATATTTCCGATTTAACAGATTTATTCTTCCCTAGCCGGTGTGAAATTGTTGAGATGATATGGTCTCTTACTGGAGTCAGGCAATTTTTGCACATTTTTAAGGGCTCAGAGAAGCACGAGGCAGCGGAAGTGCAGTGGCGGGGGCTATAGACGTAAGTGGCCCCACCGTGCTGGGAGCCCCTCTGTACTGTGGAGGGTGCCGTGCACATCTTGGTGTGGACGTCCATACCTTCCCTTGGGGCTGTTGCTGATAGGAAGCGAAACACCAGCGTGTCTGTCAGCATTTGGAATTTTAAATTTATTACACAGAGCTCAAGTTCATCGTCAAAAAATTCTTTACTAATGGTGTTAATCATGCTTTTCACACTCTTCCTGTTTTTCTGGAACGGGCTCTCTGTTCCAAATCGACTCCTGTACAGGCTCAGGTCATTAATTTGGCTTACCTAATGGGGAGCCCTGACAGCGACTGTATTCGATATTTTCTCTGCAGTGGCTGAATAGCCAAGAATTCATTAGGTGAGATACCCACCTCAATTTAGAAGTTAGGTGTGTGTATGGGAGGGGGAGGGAGGAAAAATATATATCTAAGAAGGAGTTAATACTTTAAACTTTGCATTGTTTAACTGGGAATCTGTGCTCTGCTGGCGGTTTGCTTTTGTGTGGTGTACCTATAACCTATCCACATACTTGTGCCATTTCAAACAGCAAACGCCACGTCCCTCCTGCTAAAATTAAAATTGCTTATTAGAGCTAATTTTAAGAATTGAGTTAGAACTGCCCTATAATGTAATGCAGAATATTTCCCAATAATGCCTAGGTTAACAATGATAGTCTTGCTGTATTGTGCAAAAAAGGCTTCTGTTCAGACCCAGCTGGGTTTCAGGCTTAATTCATTGCTCTATGGTGGGATCACCACAGCTGCTGTGGGGCCTTTACAAATGCAAAAAAGCTGTCAGTGTTTGTTTCATCAGCTGCATAAGTGATGAGGCCAAGTTGAGGAATCCATTCCAGTGCGCAGTGTGCAGGCTGTAGCCATTATTGTTTACAGAATTAGTGTGTTGGAGCTTTAAAATAGTTGGCACGTCGTCTGCCCTTTAAAAGCACAAGACTAAGGAACGGGACCAGTTGGTTGTCCTTGTAATGTTGGCCGGATCCAGCCCAGCCCTCGTCTTTTTAACAGTTACACGGCTCTCGCCTGTGCTGCGGGATGGGACTTAACCCTCTTTGGATGTAGTTGGAGCGCTCAATTCTAGTCCCTTTAGCTCACCTAGGACACTTAGGTTTCTGGCCCTTTTTGTTTTTAAAGGCCTGAATTTAGAATTTCATAATTGAGCCGGGCGTGGTGGCGCACGCTTGTAATCCCAGTACTTTGGGAGGCAGAGACAGGAGGATCCGGGTTCGCGGCCAGCCTCAGCTCTCTCTCTCTCTCTCTCTCTCTCTCTCTCTCCCTCCGTCTCTCTCTCACTCTCTCTCTATCTAGTGAGGCCCTCCACAACTTCGTGAGACCCGGTTTCAAAATAAAGTATAAAAAAATAGGGC
>PVJS01023842.1:0-29217 GCA_004027185.1 Glis glis
GAGGGCCTCACTAAGGAGAGAGAGAGAGACAGACAGACAGAGAGAGAGAGAGAGAGAGAGAGACAGGGAGAGAGCGAGAGAGCTGAGGCTGGCCGCGAACCCGGATCCTCTGGTCTCCGCTTCCCAAAGTACTGGGATTACAAGCGTGCGCCACCACGCCCGGCTCATTTCTGCAAATTGACCAAAATTGATCCTATTGCAAAGTTAACTGCACTGAGTGCAAGGCACATGCTCAGGTTTTTCTCCCCTTTATCTTCCTCCTTGAACCCAATTTATTATAATTTTTTATTTATTGGATTAAATTTGCGTAATTTCCCATTTACCTTTAATTTCTGCCTTGCAATCAATACTAACCACATGTATACATACACAGAAGTCCAGGTTGATTATGAGTTGGTCACTCATGATACTCCAAATTTCTGTTCTTAGGAGAACCTGGATGTTTTCCACCCTAGTAAAATACAGACCCATGATGACATAAAATATAATAAAACACCAATTTCCCAGTGTGATGTTCAATTAAAAGGCACTCATCAGCCAGTATTTGGTGTTTCTGTGCATTAAAACTAAAATTAATATGGATTGTGGCACATAACTCTAAATTACATAGAAAAAATACAATGCATTCAAAAGTTTCAAAGACACCACGCCCAGCTCAAAGACACACTCTTAATAATGATAAATATGCTTCGTGATTTTTTTAATTCTAAAACTAATACTTTAGATATGGAAATTGTAGTATAGTAGCCTCAGAATTCTGAGAAATTTCTAAAAGGCTTTTTAAATAATGGGTCTTATATTTGAAACAGTGTATTTAGTACACCCGATTTCCAAGTCTATATGTTATACTTCATTTATTATCTGAAAATTTACACACATATTCTGGGTTACAATATTATTATTATGTGTATGTAATTATTGGGTTTTATTTTTACTACATCTAACATACATACATACAACTTACATACATCTCATATATTATCGGTTAATTATTTGAGAAGCTCAAAGAGGTTAAAGATTGATGCAACAATAATATTATATTACAATGAAGATATCTTATGTTTAAGTGGTCTCTATTCATACCCTTACTTGTATAATCATAGCAATATACACACTTGTGCATATCTTCTGCTGAACTTTTAATGTTCTTAGATTCTGAGGAAACTAAATATATTTTATAAAATGCAAAAAGTTACATATGCCCGAAGAATATTTGGAAAGCACCAATTCACAACACAAGACTCTCTAGTGATTTGTCTCAGCTTACTGTCCCCCAGAATCAGGACACAGGGGTGGACTGAAGGGAAAGCTATTTCAGTAGCCCAGAAAAATGCAATAATAAAATATTTGTCTGGAATCACAGAGCTGAAAAATTGTACAAGAAGTGATAGAAAGAAGATGGCGTACAACAGGAGGAAGGCGACCACGCTCTGCAAGGCCATCATGTGGGCCATGGTGCTGGCTTCTCTGCAACCTGGGCCGCTGCACTTCATGGTCTTCTAATGCCTCCACAGAGAGAAGATGAGCAGGAGAAAAGTGGCCAGAGACACATTGAAGGGCATGACTGTGAACATACTGATGTTGAACATAAGAAGACTGTAAAATCGTGTAGCGTAGTTACTCAAACTTGAACTGCAAGTCATGTTTCCTTTACATCCATCAATCCGGACATCGATATATGTGTTTATAAGTACAATCTTTAAACACAAGAGAACCAGAGACACCAGCAGTATCACAGAAACCACTTTTTTAACTCTCCATCTTACGTAGAGAAAAATAGAGTTGGAGAAATTGGCAACCTTGAGAAAATAAAAGATGCTGAGGCTTGTAGCCAGCCAGATGCTGAAATGATCGGTCACTGTCAATGGAAAGTTAATGATTTGTATCATTTTTTCAGTCCTTGCTAAATCTGGGTACAATGCAAAAATCGATGAGCTTATGAGTACCGACCAGAACAGGCGAATTCTGGAGATGGCCAGAGCCGTGAGGTTGCGATCAACTGAAGAGATCTTCCTTCTCCTGACCCAGTCCACGCAGTTCACCAGAGCGATGAATCCATTCCCTAGATTCCCCATTACGAATTCCACGCTTAAAATGACTATAAATGTCATCTGTAGAAAACCACCCATTGTCACTAAGAGAATGCCCCAACTTCAAATGTACTGCTGGAGAGTTCTTAATATTCTTTAAATTTCTTTAAAATGCTATGTAGATCTCACTCTTTAATATTCACCACATACTCACATTTAAGAAGTCCCATAGGGCCGGGCGTGGTGGCGCACGCTTGTAATCCCAGTACTTAGGAGGTGGAGACTGGAGACTGGTGGAGACTGGCAGCCAGCCTCAGCTAATTAGTGAGGCCCTCTGCAACTTCGTGAGACCCGGTTTCAAAATAAAGGATAAAAATAGGGCTGGGGGTGTAGTTCAGAGGTAGAACACCCCTGGGTTCAATCCCCGGAACCTCAAAAAAAAAAAAATAAAAAGAAGTCCCATATACAATGACAAACAGGAAAATATCCGACTCTGTCAATAACTTGGATCCGAGGTTTCTTCATGAAAATCTCATGTTTCCACACAGCCCCGCTGAGCTTCCTCCAGACCCTGCAGTCTGGACACAAGGCCACCTGCAGGCTTCTGGAGCTGATGCTGAAGCCAACCCAAAACCATCTGTGCCAACATGCAAATAAACATACATCCATTCACATTGTTTTGCCTAAATCTACATACTTTCATCTGGCTACCTGAGTACTTCCAAGCAACATTATTAGAAAGTAGTTAGTTATATAGAAGTCAACAACCATCAGACAAGATATGAAACTCCCTAAATGCTGTCCTTCTTTATACACATCAAGTTTTGTTCAGTACAGAGCCTTGGGCACATATTGTCCAAAGGTCTATGATATGTCAGAGTTTTCTAATAATATTGCAGAGATCATTATTCCTTGAAAAAGGAGCTTAAGAAAAACAGCCTGGCATGGTGGCATATGCTTAAATCCCAGTACTTGGGAAGCTAAGATAGGAGGATCGCAGGTTCGTGGCCAGCCTCAGCTACTTAGTGAGGCCCTCCGCAACTTTGTGAGACCCTGTTTCAAAATAAAGAATAAAAAATAGGGTTGGGGTGGAGCTTGGAGGTAGAATGCCCCTGCGTTCAATCCCCAGTATTGCAAAAAAAAAAAGATATAATTCTGCTAACTTTGTAATAAGCTTAGATCTACTGAAACCAAACATATCTTGTAAAAGGCACAGACTTACATACAACCTAGGAATAGTTAGAAAGCAAACATTTTTAATACAAGAATTTCTAGTGATTTGAATTTCATTTAGAACATGCAAGATGATCACCTAAGTGTCTTAGGGTCGTGATGGTCCCGCAGCTGTGGACCTGCCCCTCAGCCACCACAGCACCAAAAAAGATGCCTGTCTTAGCTTACTGTCCCCCAGAATCAGGACACAGGAGTGGAGTGAAGGAAAAACTAGTTCAGCAGCACAGAAAAACATAACAATCAGATACTTGTCCAGAAACACAGACATCCAAACTTGTACAAGAAATGACAGAAAGAAGATGGCGTACAGCAGGAGGAAGGCGGCCACACTCTGCAAGGCCTTCACGTGGGCCGCGGTGCTGGCGTCTCTGGATCCTGGGGCGCTGCACTGCATGGTCTTCAGATGCCTCCACAGGGAGAAGATGAGCAGGAGAAAAGCTATCAGGGACAAAACAAAGGGGATGACTGCGAAGAGAGTGTCCGTGACTAAAAGAACTTTGGCAAATTGTGCAGAGTTGCTCACATGGGAAATGAAAGACAAGTTTCCTTTAGATTCATCAATCCAGACATCAAAATATGTTCTTGTGAGTATGATATTTAAACACAAGGGAATCAGAGACAGCAGCAGGATCCCTGAAACCACTTTTTTAACTCTCCATCTCAGGTAGAGAAAATAAGAGTTTGAAAAATTGGCAATCTTGAGAAAATAAAAGGTGCTGAGACTTGTAGCAAGCCAGATGCTGAAGTGATTGGCCACAATCAAGGGAATGCCCATGGTTCTCATCACTTTCCACATCGTTGCTAAATTTGGGTGTGAGGCATATGTCAATGCCTGTGTGAGTACTGACCAGAGCATGCCGATCCTGGAGAAGGCCAGGGCAGTGAGGATTCCATCAGCTGGAGACATCTTCCTTCTCCTGATCCAGTCCATGCTGTTCACTATAACGATGAACCCATTCCCTAAAATTCCCATAATGAATTCCGTATACAATATGAGTGTACATATGTATACAGCATGCATTGTCTTTAAGAAAATATTCCTACTTCAAAAGCACTGCTGGAGATTTCTTACCACACTGATTTGAAGTGCTATGTAGAAATCACTCTTGAATATTCATCGCAGACTTTCAAAAATTCCAACATACCATCACAAACAAACGAACATCAAGGTTTGTCAGTAACTGGGTTTTAGATTCTTCATGAAAATCTCATGTTTCCAAACAGCCCTACTGAGCTTCCTCTAGACCCTGTGCTGACACACGGCTGCCTGTAGGCTTCTGCAACTGATGCTGAAAGCGCCCCAAAGCTGCAGGTGCTAACATGCAAATAGACATACATCCATTCACACTGCTTTGCCTAAATCTACATACTTTGATTTGGCTACCTGAGTACTGCCAAGCAACATTACAATATTCTTAGGCATGTAGGAAGCAACAAAAATCAGACAGAGTATGAAACTTCCTAAGCACTGGTGTTCTTTAAACACTTCAAATTTTGATCTACCCAGAAACCTGTGCACACATTATCCAAAGTTCTATAATCTATTAGAGTTATCTACTAACCTCATGAGGATCATTATTTCTCATATAAGGACTAAGAATAAACTTTCTTTATCATTTTACTTTCTACAAGGTCATGCATACACACACACACACACACACACACACACACACACACAATTCACACATAAACACTCACTTATATGAATCCAAATACCCTTCATTTCCTATTTCTATAATTCAGGATTTTTATTAACTCAACTTTTTTATGCATGGAGCTCATGCCTAGTACAATGATAGTTGCTAATCATTGTTTTAAAAATGATGCCAACTATAATTATAATTATTGCACTATTAATTCAAATATTCAGTGAATGTGAGACTATTGTATCCATGCATCTGAAGGACAGTGGAAATCTCTCTGTGGTCCTGTGTCACTGGTCCCATGGATGAATGGATCCATCCATCCACTCATCCATCCAACCATTGATCGGTCCATTGATCCGTGCATTCATCCACACAACCATCCCTGCATCCATCCACTCATCCATCCAACCATTGTCCCCGCAGTCACTGAGGTGAAGGAGTTCATCCATCCACTCATCCTACCATCCATTGTCCCGCAGTCACTGAGGCGGCGGAGTTCACCCGCGGGCAGGAATCCTGGCTCTCGGCCTCTCCCTGGCCCACTAGGGACCATTCCTCCATCAGCACCAGAGACCTTCAGAGTTTACCCACCTGCCCCTCACCTACCACCAACACCTGCTCCATGAGCATCACCACACGCACCCAGGAAGATGAAGGAGGACGGGCTGCCTGGGCAGGATGGGGGATGAGCGGCATGACACAGCCATTCTTCCATAGCTAAGGAGTAAACAAGGGTCAAATGTTTACATTCGGGGACTACCACCAAAGACAGCAGAAAACATGTTTGCGAGATGGCACAGAGAGACATGGGGTGCACACTGTGAAGGGCAGACCCCAGCCTCAGCGCCCTGAAACATGGCTGAGCAAAGAAACAAAAGCAATATAAAGTGAAAGAAGTCACAAATGCCCTTCATTTAGGGGAGCCACATACTGAGAAGGTGAGCTCATCCGGCGTGAGAACACATTTAGGAAAACCCTAAGGACAGACTCACAAGCATTCCTCCCCTGCGGGGCAGGGCAGGAGGCTCCGCTGGCCTGACTGCTCCCCTGTGACACAGAGGAGAGAAAGAAGACCAGGAGGAACGCAGACAACCCTGGGTGGGGCTGTGCAGAGCAGGGCTGCTGCTGGAGCTCGTGGGCTTTCAGAAGAGAGGCAGAACCGGGTCCCAGAGAAGGCCGCGCTCAGCCCTGAGCAGCTCTGCCTGAGACCCCCACACTGCACCCTTCACTCTGGATGTGACACACTCAGGTTTCCACCTGAGCAGCAGCTCCTAGGGAGGAGGTGAGGATGGCACCAAGGGTGACCCCCCCAGGTTTCATTCAGAAAGCAAAACAGCAAGTCCATTCTCTAGAGAGGGGCAGGGTCTTCATGCATTTCTATGTCAATGTTATATTTAGGTGCATTGAGAATTTTTTGCATTTCTTTTATTTATTTTTTCATTCTTGACATGCTCTATGTATTAACTAAACCAAATGCAAATCATGAAAAAAGGTTTAACCAGCCAGAATTCTAATTATGTATCTTTCTACTTATATTATTATATACATAATGATATTCCCTGATATGAATCATCAGTAACTATATTATTATTTTTATCATATATTATATATTTGAATATTGCGTGTTATGATTTTAAACAAATTTAAATTGGTTTCTGTATCACGATCTCTCTGATTTAGCAGAAATTCAAGCCACAACAGTATTGAAACACCCCATTTCTCTCTAGTTTCTGGTAGTGTTACTTTTGAATGTATCTTTAGCATTTTGTGTAACAAAAGTATATTTTCCACTGTGAGATAGATGACAAATATACAGACAGACAGACAGATGAATAGCTAGATTGTATCAATCAGTCATATACCTCTCCAAGGAGCTGTGTAGTGCCTAAGGGGACTCTGAGGTCACCAAGCAAGGTCACCATGACTGGTGACACTTGAAACATTAACCCCCGGTCAGCCTGCTTTTACTCTTTAAGAAGAGGAAGCGCTACCAAGAGCCTGAAAGTGGTGCTCAGTGGAAAGGACAGGACAGGACAGGAGAGGGCAAGACAGGAGAGGGCGGTGTCCTGGGACCGGGCAGTCCCCCCACTCTGCACACAGGTCGTGCAGGACGGAGCCTGAGCACGGGCAGCTGATAATCTGCAAAGGCCGGAGTCAGGGCAGGGGAGGGCGGCGGGCGGGTGCTGTGCTCCACCGCGTGCTGCAGGGCCTGACCTGGGGGGGCTTCCCATGCTACCAGCCCAGAACTGAAAAAGGTCTAATTTATTTGATTTTTTTTACTTTTCCTGAATTAATGTGCTTATACATTTTTTTCAGATGGACTTATTACATTTCCAATATCATCTATATTTGCCTTTCTGTTTAATGAATTTTAGAAAGAATTCCTTGGCTATTACCATGCCTATATCTTATTTTAGTTTTCTATGTGGTTAATTTTATCTTTGATGATTAGAGTCAGCCCTCCCGACCCACGGGGGCCACATCAATGGATACAGCCTACTGGGTATTGAAAATCATTTCAAAAAAGCATATTCATCTATATTATATATCTATATTAAACATATACACACTTTTTCACTTTTCCTAGGCAGTAGAGCATTAGACCTATTTGCATAGTATTTACATCATATAGGTGTTATAAGTATTTTAGAGTTGATATGAAGTGTAAGGTAGGCTGAGGAAGATAGACTATATCCAACTTTAACAGCATTTTACATAAGGGAATTGTATATCTGTGGATTCTGGTGTCCAAAGGAGTCGTGACACCAATTCCTCATAGACACCAAAAGAAGCCTGAGTATCTAGATGTTCTGTCCACAGCCCATTGGTGCCAACGCAGTGGAATAGGTCCCCGAGAAACCAAAGAAGGCACTTGGAAATGGGGAGAGAAGGTAAAATACAGGTTTATGTAAAAATACTTATGGCGCAATCACAGTGGAGATGGCTGGAAAACCATTTCACCAGAAATTCCAGCAGTTCTGGGCTGGTCGGGTGCTTAGACAGAAAGTCCGGGGCGACGGGCTAGACAGGCTCACCTGAGTTTCCCACAGTGCTTTGACAGAAAAGACCACCTCCATCGCTCAGGACGCTCAGTCCACTGGCACCTGGCTACATGAGCACTTCCCTCTCCACGCCACACCAGCAGCCCCAGGGAGAGGGGTTTTACAAGTCAGGCTACAGAAGCAGTGACATCATTACTCTGCTTAGTTTGTAATAGGTATTACTAGTTTGTTCTTTGTGTGACCAACATTCCCAGGAGCAACTGTCCTTGCATGCAGGCAAAAACAGCTGCTTTCTCCAGAAAACGCTAACTTGCCCACATTTTCAGCAGGCATAAGAGAAAGTCGGGGCTGCAAGATCATCCTCACCGAGGCATTGTGACCGAGGCCTGCTCTCATTGTTCTCTCAACGCGGCTAGGCGCCCGACAACTGAAAGTGACGTTTCAAAGTTTTGAGAGTTTGGCTTCTCTCATTTTGGGGATGGCCCACATTATGCCTTGAATGTATATTCCCTACTTTCCTAAATAAATTTCTATGTCTCAGTTAAAAAAAAGTATAGTGTTTTAGTATTCTCTTTTCAAAGGAAAACACCGAAGACTATATAATAGTTATGGATGTGAGCTTGGGAATCAGATTGATAACAATCGATTATTCCATTGTCTAGCTGTGGGATCTTGGCAAAATTGTTAACTTCTTCTATCATTCTGCTTCTTTGTGTACCAAAGGATTATCACTGCTTTCAGGATTAACCCTGGTAACATGTGTGGAGCACTGAGTATAGTTGCCTGTTCAAAATAAAACTAAGTAAACGTTATTCTACTTGTTCCGACTTTCCTTCTACTTTTTCTAACATTATTTTGTCATTCATTTCTATTTTCTTGAGTTAAATATTGTATGCATTCATTTTTTCAACATTTTTTATTCAAGATGCTATCATTACTGTAAAGATGAAAGGATGGAAAAAGATATTCCATGCAAATAGAGACGGAAAACAGGCAGGGGTAGCTACTCTCATATTCGACAAAGAATACTTCAAGCCAGAAGTTATCAGAAGAGACCCTTCCTACTGATAAAGAGACAATCCAAAAAGAAGACATAGAATCAGACCTCCAAATAATAATAATGGGAGACTTAAACACACCTCTCTCACAACTACATAGGTCATCCAGACAAAAGAACAGGAAAGACTTTTCAGACCAAAGAATTCTATAAACCAAGTGGACCTAACAGACATTACAAAATATTTCATCCAACAACAGCTGAATTCACATTCTTCTCAACTGCTCATGGAACTTTGTCCAAAATACACTATATTCTAGTCTACAAAGCAAGTATTAGCAAATTCAAAAAAACTGATACAATTCCTTGTATCTTTTCAGATCATAATGAACTAAAAATAGAAGTCAACAGCAGGAAGACCCAGAGGCATTACATAAATACATAGAGATTGAACAGTATACTTTTGAATGAGGATTCTATCAGCAAAAAATAAGAGTAAAAAGTTTTTTAATTCCCATAATCAAATGAAAATGAAGACACAGCTCACCAAAATCTCTGGGCTGCTATGAAGAAATTTTTAGGGGGAAACTTAATAGCATTGAGTGCCCATGTTAAACAAACAGACAAATAAACAAACAAACAAAACCAGAAAGCCTCCAAACAACCTCCTAATATATTTCAAAAATAGGAACAAACTAACTCCAAAGCCATAAGAATTATTAAAAAAATACAAATGATCAATAAAAAATCTGATTTTTGAGAAGAAAAACAAGTTTGATAAACCTTTAGCCAATCTAACAAAAATAGAATTTGCCGAAAATCTCTAAAATAAGAGATAAAAAGAAAATATCAATGCAGACAGTACAGAATTTCAGAGGATCACTAGGAATTTTTTTTTTTGCTGCTGGGGATTGAACCCAGGGGCATTCTACTTCTGTGTTATAACCCAGCCCTATTTTATTTTTTTTATTTTGAAACAAAGTCTCTCTAAGTTGCAGAAGACTTCTCTAAGATGCTGAGGCTGGCCACAGACCTGCGATCCTCCTGCCTCAGCCTCCCAAGTACTGGGATTACAAACATATACCACCATACTTGCTCATTAGGAGCAATTTTGAAAACTTATATTTCAATAAACTGGAAAATCTTGAAGAGATAGTCAAATTTCTTTTTCTTTTTTTTTGTCGTACTGTGGATTGAACCCAGGGGTGTTCTACCTCTGAGCTACACCACTGGCCCTGTTTTATTTTTAGTTTGAAACAGGGTCTCACTAGGTTTCTGAGGCTGGCTTCGAACCTGTGATCTCCTGTCTCAGCCTCCCAAGTACTGGGATTACAGTCATGTGCCACCAAGCCCGGCTATATCAACACATTTCTAGACACATACAACGAACTTCATTTGAACCAAAAGGATGTAGAAGAGCTAAACAGTCCCTTTCTTTATGTCTTCTCTTGAACATAATTTATTCAGTTAGTGCTTAAATTCAGGTCATTTTTCATTTACCTTTTATTTCTGCCATACGGTCAATGCGAGCAATATATATATATATATATATATATATATATATACATACTTTAAAGTCCAGCTTAATTATAGGTTGGTCACTTATCTGATACTCTAAATTTCTAATCCTGTGGCAACTGGGTAATTTTCTACCCTAGTAAAATATGGATACACAATGACATAAAGAAAAACACCAGTTTCCCAGAGTGATCTTTAATTAAAAGGCTATCAGTAGTCATGATTTGGTATTCATGTGCATTAAAATTAAAATGGATTATAGTACATGACTTTAAGTTACATAGAAAAATACAATGCATTTCAAATGTAAATTACACATTTCTTATAACAATAAGTATGTTATAATTTACATAGGGTAATTAGATTAAAAAGTCTCATGATTCTGAGGAATTTCTAAAACACTTTTTTGCATCATAGTTAAACATTATATTTAGCACATTTGATTTTCAAGTATATATGTTATTTTTAACTTCTGATCTGAAACTTTAGACAATATTCTGTTTCAAAATTATTATTATTATGTGTATATAATTACAATGTTTTATTTTTATGATTTCACATATATATACACATATACACCTTAGATATTTTAGGTTAATAATTTTTAAAATCTCAAAAAAAGAATGACACAAAATAATATGCTACAATGAAGAGATCATGTACTTATATGCAACCTCTGAATTTATATGAATTCATATTTATACCTTTTTATATAGATATGGTAATATACATACTTGTGTATATAATTGTGCTAACTTTCCAATATATTTAGATTCTACTTAAACCAAGCATACCTTGTAAAATGCACAAACTTACGTACAACCTAGGAATACTTAAAGTAAAAAATCCAATACAAGAATTTCTAGTGATTTGATTTTCATTTAGAACATGCAAGATGAGCACAGAGAAGTCTTAGGGTCATGGTGGTCCCACATCTGTGGACCTGCCCCTCAGCCACCACAGCACCAAAACAGACGCCTGCCTCAGCTTACTGTCCCCCAGAATCAGGACATAGGAGTGGGTTGAAGAAAAAGCTAGTTCAATAGCAAAGAAAAATATAATGACCAGATATTTCTTCAGAAACACAGAGTTCCAAACATGTATGAGAAACGACAGAAAGAAGATGGCGTACAACAGGAGAAAGGCGACCACACTCCACAAGGCCGTCACGTGGGCCGTGGTGCTGGCGTCTCTGGATCCTGGGGCGCTGCACTGCATGGTCTTCAGATGCCTCCACAGGGAGAAGATGAGCAGGAGAAAAGCTATCAGGGACAAAACAAAGGGGGTGACTGTGAAGACAGTGTTCATGACTAAAAGAAGTTTGCCAAATCCTGCAGAGTTGCTCCCATGGGAAATGAAAGACAAGTTTCCTTTAGATCCATCAACCCAGACATCCATATATGTTCTTATAAGTATGATATTTAAACACAAGGGAATCAGAGACAGCAGCAGGATCCCTGAAACCACTTTTTTAACTCCATCTCAGGTAGAGAAAAACAGAGTTGGAGAAATTGGCAATCTTGAGAAAATAAAAGGTGCTGAGGCTTGTAGCCAGCCAGATGCTGAAGTGATGGGCCACAGTCAAAGGAATACTCATGATTCTCATCATTTTTCACATCGTTGCCAAATCTGGGTGCAAGGCATATGTCAATGCCTGTGTGAGTACTGACCAGAGCATGCCGATCCTGGAGAAGGCCAGGGCAGTGAGGATTCCATCAGCTGGAGACATCTTCCTTCTCCTGATCCAGTCCATGCTGTTCACTATAACGATGAACCCATTCCCTAAAATTCCCATTATGAATTCCATACACAATATGAGTGTACATATGTATACAGCATGCATTGTCTTTAAGAAAATATTCCAACTTCAAAAGCACTGCTGGAGATTTCTTACCACACTGATTTGAAGTGCTATGTAGAAATCACTCTTGAATATTCATCGCAGACTTTCAAAAATTCCAACATACCATCACAAACAAGCGAACATCAAGGTTTGTCAGTAACTGGGTTTTAGATTCTTCATGAAAATCTCATGTTTCCAAACAGCCCCGCTGAGCTTCCTCCAGACCCTGTGCTGACACACGGCTGCCTGTAGGCTTCTGCAACTGATGCTGAAAGCACCCCAAAGCTGCAGGTGCTAACATGCAAATAGACATACATCCATCTGCACTGTTTTGCCTAAATCTACATACTTTGATTTGGCTACCTGAGCACTGTCAAGCAACACTAGAAAATTCTTAGGGGTGTAGGAAGCAACAAAAATCGAACAGAGTAAGAAACTTAAGCACTGCAGTTTCTTAAACACTTCAAATTTCAGTCTACAGAGGGATCTGTGCACACATTGTCCAAAGGTCTATAATCTGTCAGAGTTATCTACTAACCTCCTGGAGATCATTATTCCTCAAATAAGAAGGAATGAGAATAGTCCCTCGTTATCATTTTACTTTCTACAAGGTCTTGCACACACACACACACACACACACACACACACACACACACCTTTCATTCACACACACCAAATACTCTTCATTTTTAGGATTTTTATTAACAACTTTTTTATGCATGTAACTCATGCTTAGTACTATATCACTGACAAAACATTGTTTTAAATTGTTTCAATAGTTGATGCAGTGATAATGTAAATATTCAGTAAACTTGGGACCATTTTATCTGTGCATCTGAAGGGCAGTGGAAATCTCTCTGTGGTCCCACGAGGTAGTCACTGAGGCGAAGGAGCTCACCCACACAGAAGGATCCTCCTCACTCTCTACCTCTCCCTGGCCCAGGAGGAACCATTCCTCCATCAGCACCAGAGATTTTCAGATGTTACCCACCTGTCCTCACCTGTCTCCAACACCTGCTCCATGAGCATCACTACACACCCCCAGGTAGATGAAGAAGGACGGGCTACCTGGGAAGGCTGGGGGATAAACAGCATGACACAGTCATTCTTCCATAGCTAAGGAGTAAACAAGGGTCAAATGTTTACATTCAGGAACATGACCAAAGACAGCAGAAAATATGCTTGTGAGATGACACAGAGAAACATGGGGTGCACACTATGATGGGCAGACCCCAGACTCAGCGCCCCGAAACAATGCTGAGCAAAGAAATGGAAGCAATATAAAAAGCAGATTCACCAGCTTTGTTGGAGTTTATTCATTCATTACTTCCTTCCTTTATTAGTTAAAATATCCCTTTCCACAAAATATTCTATATATCAACTTTTGGTGCTAGAAGTCAACAGTAAACAAAAAAATATGACCTCAGCCTTTCGGGGGCTAATGTTGTACTAGAGAGGACATATGATAAACACACACACACACATACACACACACACAAATATGGAGATGATTCATCTCAAGATTTAGATAAGTGGGGCATGTGGTGCACACTTATAATTCCAGTACTTGGGAGGCTGAGACAGGAGGATCGCAGGTTCAAGGCCAGCCTCAGCTACTTAGTGAGGCTCTCCGCAACTTAGTGAGACCCTGTTTCAAAATAAAAAATAAAATAGGCCTGGGGATGTAGCTTGGAGGTAAAATGCCCCTAGGTTCAATCCCCAGTACCACAAAAAAATAAAATAAAATAGGGTAGGGAGTGTAGCTCAGAGGTAGAATGCTCCTGGGCTCAATTCCCAGTACCAAAAAAAATTTAGATAATAACTCTAAAATTTCATAATGCCAAGAACTAATTTAGTTATGTATAATTTGGTTAGTATACAAGGTTATACATTTCCCTCTTATATTAGAACTTGCTACTAATGATAATATGAACACGCTTTCTCTCATTTCCACATTTTTTTTGAGGTACTAGGGATGGAACCCAGGGGCATTCTACCTCCGAGCTATAGCCCCAGTCTTATTTTTTATTCTTTATTTTGAAACAGGGTTTCACTAAGTTGCAGAGGGCCTCACTAAGTAGCTGAGGCTGGCTGCGAACCTGCAATCTTCTTGTCTCAGCCTCCCAAGTACTGCGATTACAAGCGTGTGCCACCATACCCAGCTTCATTTCCACATTTTATACAAGATTATAATAAGACAGGCATATGAGAAATTCCTAGTAGTTATAATATGTACTTCATAGGTACTATTTTAATGGCTGCAGAAAGGTCCATTGAATTATGTATGTTATTTGTATATTATTTTCTTAAGAGAAGAATGATTAGACTCTTCTTAAGTCTAAGAGGAATTTTAAGAAGAGAAGATGAAGAAAATTTGGGTTAACTCAAGATCCCAAAGGTGTTTTAGGAGAAAACCAAAATATTTAACATCAAATCTCAACTTTGTAAAAGGCCTTCCTTAATTCGATAGCTGAGAGGAGTCACTTTCCTAACTGCAGATGGAAACTTGTAACAGCAATGAGGTCAGGCCATGATCACAGCCCTACCCTCTCCATCCCTAATAGAGATGTTTTCTTTTTCTAAGCCTTTCATCTATTCACATTAAATCTAATATTCTTCAGTTCTGCTTATGGTACGTATAGACTAAATTTACTCTAATATATTTGTCACTCTTGAATTTTATTTTGTGTATGTTTTATAATGGTACTATTTACTACCCATTATTATTATTATTATTATTATTATTATTATTATTTGGTACTGGGGTTTGAATCCAGGGACATTCCATCTCCGAGCTATACCCCCAGCTGTATTTTTTATTTTCTATTTGGAAACAGGGTCTCTCTAGGTTGCTGAGAGACTCACTGCATGTTGAGGCTGTCCTCAAACCTGCAATCCTCCTGTCTCAGCCTCCCAAGTACTTGGATTACAGGCGTGTGCCACCATGCCCAGCTACTACCTATTATTAAACATGAAATAAGAATTTATGATGGAATAAATCCACCTCAAATATAGTCCTCAATATTCCATTTAGAATTGAATGTTCTTGTCATACAAATAAGTTGGAGGTTCAAACAATGAAATCAAAACACTGTGGTACACGTGTGCAATACGAAGTAGAGTAGTAAATAGCAATGGTTTCCCAAGATGACCCGACAGTTCTGTATAATGCATAACTTTAAATCGTAAGTCCTTCACATGGAGGATAACATGTGAGAGATATACATGTTATCATGTTAACATACATGTTAACATGTGTGAGACACACATGGCTTTAATATTCTGAAAATTTCCTTCCATGCATTGAATAGTGAGTCTGTTTACATAAAGAATGGTTGAGGGAGCCGGTCGTGGTGGTGCATGCCTGTAATCCCAGCACCATTGCTCTTTTCTCCTTTTGAGCTGTCTATTTGGCAGTTCACTTACAATCTTTACTTTTTATGACAGTTGTTAATGTGCACGGCACCTCTTTCTCTAGTCATATCGTAGTTACATCACCACCTCCTGGCACCTGAGGGAGGCCTTGGCACATCTTTAAATCCCCGCCACCAGCCAAACCTTCCAATAGGCATTAATGTAGATATAGTAGTTTTACTAACCAAATTTAGTAGAATAATCTAGACAAAATAAAATTGAGTAATTTTGAGGTACCATTCATTTTATGTGGAATCTTAAACAATAGCTTGTTTTAAACTATGAAATACCAACTTTATTACCTCCTATACACAGCCCACGTTGACTCATTTTCTCAGTACATTTAACATTTTCTTTGCTCCATGTCCCTCTTTTCCTCTTGAATTTTTGTCTTCATATTTGTGGGCAAGGCCTGCTGTAACACAATTCCAGACTGGCTGCTTAAACAACAGAATGTATTTCCTCCCATTTCTGGAGATCAAGGAATCCAGGGTGAAGGGGCCAGTAGGGGGACCCGCTGGTGAGCTGGTGGCTCCTTGGCAGTCCACTTTCCTGCAGGAGCTGTCCTCTGTGGGCTCATGTGGCCTTCTCTGTGCACACAGACTTCTGAGTCCCTCCCCTTCCTATTCAATTAAAGTTCTTCCTTCATGACTTCAGATCTTTTTTTTGGTACTGAGGATGGAACCCAGAGGCATTCTACCTCCACGCTAACCCCCAGACCTTCTTATTTTTTATTTGAAACATCATCTCACTAGATTGCTGACAGTCTCACTATGTTGCTGAGGCTGTCCTCAAACCTGTAATCCTCCTGTTTCAGCCTCTGAAGCCCTGAGATTACAGGTGTGCACCACCATACCCAGCTCATATGTTCATCTAAATGTCCATCCCTTTGACAACCTGGTTGTTTTTGACCTTAGTGAGCCATGGGTACATGGTGACGTAAATTATGCAAAAACACACCAAGGTTTTAGTGTGATATTCAATTGAAAGACTATCTTCAATCATGATTTAGTATGAGTTCACATTAAAATTAAAATAGTTTGTGTTACATAATTGAAAACAATATTTAAAAATACAACATAGTTTGAAATGTAAATAACATGTTACTAATAATGACAAATAGGTTTCAAGAATCTTTACATTTGAAACTGAAACTGTAGATAAGACCATTGGAATAAAGCAGGCTTGAGATTTTGAGGAACATTTTTTTTTATAAATTGGAACTTACAGTTAAAAAGACGAATTTAGAGTATCTGACTTCTTATAATATATATTTTATTCTTTAATTCTTATTTAAAATATTAGGCACATTTACTACATAAAATTTACAAGTATAGAACTATAATTTTCTATTTTCAGTAGTGATGTATTACATGCATACAAACACATGTATATCTTATATGTTGTAGGTGTCTCATTTTAAATACCTCAATAACCTTTAACATTTAATGATTGACACAAAAATTATACTATTTGTAAATATAAAGATTTCTTTAATATATCCATACTGATATCCTTCTATACATAAGTACATTAGCATACAAACTTTTATATGGGTGTAAGATTATAATGTGGTTAATGCTTATTCCAAAATGATTTCATAAAATTTACAGTTACACGCAAAGAAGAACATCAGGAAAATGCAAATTCATAAGTCCAGGAATTTCTTGTGAACTGATATTTCTCTAGAATCCGCAAAACTATCCCCAGATGGTCTATGCACCTGATGGTCCCGCATCTTTGGACCTGCACCTCAGCCGCCACAGCACCGAAAGGGAGGCCCGTCTCAGCTTGCCGTCCCCCACGATCAGAACCCATGGGTGGACTGAAGGAAAAGCTAGCACAGCAACCTGGCAAAACAAAATGACCAGCTTTGTCTCCAGCAATTTAGAGTTTGACATTTGTAAGACAAGAGACAGGAAGAAAATGGCGTACAGCAGGAGGAAAGTGACCCCGATCTGCAAGGCCTTCCCGTGGGCCGTGGTGCTGGCGTCTCTGGGTCCCAGGGCGCTGTGCCGCATGGCCCTCAGATGTCTCCACAGGGAGAAGATGAGCAGGAGACAGGCCATCAGGGACACAGAGAAGGGGATCACTGTGAACGAAGGGTTGATGACTGAACGAAGCTGGGAGAACTGTGTAGAATTCCTCAAACTGGAGCTGTCAGACATGTTTCCTTTAGATCCACCAATCCAGACATCGACGTGTGTGTTCATCAGCACAATATTTAAAAACAAGAGGACGAGGGACAGCAGCAGGGTCACAGAGACGACCTTTCTAACTCTCCACTTTAGGTAGAGGAAAACTGAGTTCGAAAAATTGGCTATCTTCAAAAGATAAAAGATGCTGAGGCTTGTAGAAAGCCAGAGGTTAAAATGATTGGTCACTATCCAGAGAATGTTGAGCATGCCCAGGTCAAACTCAGGTAGAAATGGATGTAGGAGTGCTGACCAGAGCACGCCCATTCTGGAGATCGCCAGCGCAGTGAGGATTTGATCGACGGGGGAGATCTTCCTTCTCCTGACCCAGTCCGCGCCGTTCACCAGGACGATGAATCCATTCCCTAGACATCCAGTTATGGACGCCACACTTGAGATGACTGTAAGCACGCTCTGTATGACGCCACTCATTGTCTGTAGGAGAACACCCACAAGTCTATAATCACCACTGAAGACCCTCACACGGTCATTTCAAAAGCTATGTATATCTATTCGTGAATAGATTTGCCAATGTTCACAACACACTTAACACATGTGCGACCTCAAGCAAACATCAAAGTTCTCCAATGCCTGGATTCGTAGCTTTCTTCATGAAAGTGTGGCTTGTCCCCAGACGGCCCCACTGAGCTGCACTGAGATGCTGTGCCTGGAGGCGACCTGGAGGTTTTCGTGGTTGGTGATGAAGCAAATGCTGTCTTCCCCTTGCCAACTTGCAAACAGAGGTAGGTGTGCTTGCGTTATTTTTCTGCTTTTGCCTTTCCTGCATATTTTAGTCAGGCCAGGTGAGTTCTGAGCAGGCGAGATCACAAAATTTTAACACACACAGCAAGCAACAAGTATTCAACTTGGATGTGGGATTTCCTAAGCCCTGAAAATTTTTTAAAAATTTGTCAAAGTTAGGCATATACAGGATCCTGTACAGATGTTTTCCAAAGCTCTTCAAAAAGGGTCAGAGTTTTCCAATCATTGTTCCTGCAATGCTGAGTACTGAGAATGATATTTATCATTTTTCTTTTTACAAGTGCCTGGGTAAACGCATACACAAACGCACTCATAAAGACACAATGTTTGAATCCAAATCATCCCCTGCTCCTTCCACGCCAATAACTGGGGTTCCTCACTGACTTGACATTTAACATACACCTACCTCATGCTTAGTAGAGTAATAGTTGTTGAGTTACTCTGTTAAAAGAATAAGTGTTAATATTCCGTAAACATCAGAATAAATAATATATAATATTAACCTGCTTCCCGGTTAACAGTATATGTTATTAAATGTTAATATTCTGTAAACTTTGCAATATTTTTCTGTGCATGTGAAAACAGGTGGAAATCCATTGTCCAATGAGGCAGCCACTGAGGTGAAGGAGCTCACCCACACAGAAGAATCCTCCTCGCTCTCTGCCTCTCCCTGGCCCAGGAGGAACCATTCCTCTATCAGCACCAGAGACCGTCAGATGTTGCCCTCACCACCCACCAGCATCTGCTCCATGACCCTCACTGCAGGCACCCAGAGGATGGGCTGCCTGGGCAGTAAGGGCATAAGCAATATGACAGAATCATTCTTCAATAGCTAAGGGGTAAACTAGGGTCCACTGATATAAATACAACAATAATTTCCAAAGAAAGCAGAAAATCATATGTCAAAAGTGTCAAGGATGGCTGAAAAAGACATGGGGTGTTCTCGTGGGTAGAGCTCACTCTACCCTCTACCTCCTCTAAAAATACTGAGCAAAGAAATGAAAGCAACTTAATGAAAATACTCACAGATGCCCAGAATTTAGAAAAGAGACATACTGAGAAGTAACTAAGGCAAACAGGAGAGACTTAGGAAAACTCCTAAGAACATAAGTGTAAACATACCATCTGTGTAGAGACAGGACGCTCACTCTGGCTTCCAGGTGCAGAGATGAGCTCTGGAAAGATGACAAAGAGCAATGCAAAGCAGCCTGGGTGGGGCTGTGCGGAGCAGGGCTGGTGCTGGAGCTCCTGGGCCTTCAGAAGAGACAGAACTGGGTCCCAGAGAGGGCTGTGCTCACCCCTGAGCCTCTCTGCCTGAGACCCCAACACTGCACCCTTCGCTCTGGATAGGAAACATCCTAGGTTTCCACCTGAGCAGCAGCTCCTAGGAAGGACGGGGTTTTCCAGAAGAGGGGAGGATGGGAACACAGGTGATCCCCACATGTTTCATCTAGAAAGCAAAATAGCAAGTCAGCCCTGAGAGCGGGGCAGCGCCTCCATCCATTTCTGTGACAATACTCTATACAGGTGTATTTAGACAAGGTTAGTGTCTTGCATTTTAATTTTTTTCATTTAGGAAATCTTTGTATACTGACTGTACCAAATGTATGTAATCAAAATGAGGCTAATCCACCATAATTTCATCTATATATTTCTACTTAGATCATTGTATCTCTAATGATCATACACTGCTTGTCAATATCTACACTGTTCACTTTAAGTAAGTCAAATTGTGTTCTTGGTTACCATCACTCTGATTTAGGAGAAGTTTGAGCAAAAGTGTAACTTAACCTTCTTCCTTCTGCCTAGATTTTTGACAGTGTTAATTTTAAATGGACCTTACACATTTGAAGGAGGAAAAATGTATTTTTCACTGTGAGATAGAAAGACAGATAAATTTGAGTAATTACCATTATTCATCTTTGTGGAACTCTTCAGCTATGTTCTCAGGAGGAGACCTTGTGAGATCAGGAGCAGCATCAACATCACAGGATGAGTGAAGAACTGAGCTCTTGGTTTCTGTGACACTGTCTCCTGGACATTGAACCTAGGAATATTCTACCACTGAGCCACACTTCAGCACTTTTTATTTTTATTTTTTGTTTGAAACAGGCTCTGGCTAGGTTGCTGAATGTGTCACTATATTACTGAGGCTTGCCTGGAACCTGTGATCATCCTGTCACAGCCTCCTAAGTACTGGGATTACAGAAGTGCAATACCATATTAGCTTTTATTTTTTATTTTGAAATTTACTTATTATTTATTTAGAGTCTTGCTAAGTTACTAAAGTGTTGCTTTATTTCTCCTTTCAAATATACAACTCATCCAGGCAAGGTAGCACATGCCTGTAATCCCAGTACTTGAGAGTAGGAGACAAGAGGATTGCATGTTTGAGATCAGCCTCAAAAACTTAGCAAGACCTTCAGCAAGTTAGCAAGATCCTGTTTCAAAAGAAAAAACATAGAAAAATAAAAAAATGTGCTTGGGTGTAGCTTGGAGGTAGAATGCTCTGGGGTTCAATCCCTAGTGCCCCAAAGAAAATGAAATGAAAGAAGAAGATCTGGGAGAAGCATGGGCACTATGTTACTAGAGATTGGATAAACATCAGGGACAGTGTGGAGATGGGATCCAACTCTTTGTGAATTTGAGGTGCTAGCAGAGGTGGAGAAGCTAGTGAGCTAGTGTGATGGCAAGTTCTCACAGAGGTGGATCATTGAGAACTCTGGCTGGGTAGACACTCAGGGTGTGACTTGAGCAGGTACAGACTCCATTGCTAAAGGCCCTATTCTTTGTTCTCTTGCCTTCCCTTCTACTGTCTTCATGGGCCCCTGATCACTGTCTCCCACATGTTTTGAGCCAGCTGTGATCATACCTGCACACCCATGTATCTGACAGCTCATGGTCCTCCACCTTAAAATCTCATATTTGTAGTTAGGCACAGTGGCATATGCCTGTAATTCCAGTACTTGGGAGGCTGAGGAAGAAGATCGCAAGTTCAAGGCCAACCTTAACAACTTAGCATGACTCTCAGCAACTTAGTAGGACCCTGTTTCAAAATAAAAAATAAAAGATGACACACACAATATATATGTATTTATATACATGCATATATATGTACATATATGTTAAGAAGAGGGGGAGAAAGGAAAAGAATGTATTCCATTTAAGAATCATAATACTACCTAAATTTCCTGAGAATGAATTCAGTCTTCTAGACAACATCTATACTTTTAACCTGAGATGAGATGCGATGCAGGATCTCAATGAATACACTCAGTGGATGAACAAGGACACAACCAAACTGACTGTCTACAGACTGGATGGCCTGATTCAAGAACATCAGGCATTTCTAGAAAACCAGAACAGTGATGGTGATGATGATGATGTCCAGCAGGGCTATGATTTTACTTACCTAGTCTGAATGCATACTATGAATAGGAGGTATGACTAGGAGGATAAATAAACAGACCTGCTATATTCTGATCCAGCCCCTGAGTCTTGGTCTTTGGGCACCAAAGTGTCTTGCATCAGTACCATGCCAACAGAGCACCATTTTCAATCCAGAAGCAAGGAAAGAGAAAAACAGGATAGAAAGCCACAGGACCAATTCCTTGCTTCTAAAGTATTCTCTACACACGGCATGGCTGCTGAGTAAGGTCCCTCTTGAGGGCAGAAGGATGAATGCCATGGTGCATGACATCCCTCTGTTCTTGTTGATTCCTTTTCTCAGGGAATTTGAGAACTGTTTGGTGAGATGGACATAAATAGCCTGTTGTAGGGCAGAGTGGTAGGTTCAATGAATTAACTGAAAACTATTGTTCTGGGAGGACGAAGAAGGGCACTTCTTGTGGCCAGGCTGGGGGGAGGGAGGCGGCACCAGGAAGGGGCTCCAGAGGAGATGCCTTTCAATGTGAGAATTTATGGAGGAGTCCAATTTAGTGAGGTTACAAAGAGGTAGGAAGTCAGTCATGGTGGCAGACATCTGTAATCTTAGTACTTGGGAAGGTGAGACAGGAGGATCACAGGTTCATTGACAGCCTCATCAACATAGCGAGACTTTCAGCTACTTAGTGAGACTCTGCCTTAAAAAAAATTAAAAAGGGCTGGGGGTATAGTATGGTGGTAGAATGCCCCTGGATTCGATCCCCAGTATCAAAAGAAAGAAAGAAAGAAAAAATCAGAGAGGTAGGGATGTGGGGAGAGAGCACAGCAGCATAAGCAAGGATGCCAGGTGGGAAGCCACCCACTGTGTGCAGAGATGAAGTGCAGAGATGAATGGGGCCTTTGTGGTCATGGAAGACCTGCCACCTCTGTTGAGGATCCTGGACTTTATCTTCTAAGCCTGGAGGGTGGCAGCGTTCATTTATCATGCATTCCTCCTGGCAATACAAAGTGTATTTGATGTGATTTAAAATAAAATTTTCAATTGACCTGACTGCATGAGGATTAATGTACAGCTTTAGTGGGATGAAATCAGTGAATTGTAGGACAGGAGCCAGGCTGTATGGGGTTGAGTACTGAATGCAGTAAAAGGTACAGGACAAGAGCAGACTGTACCTTAGAATCATCTATGTGAGAAAGTGGGGTGGAGGAGGCAGAGTCAAAGATTGGTCTCTGTTCCTCCTCCCAGTAATAAAGAAGAGGTAAAGAACTAATCCAGTGGAGAGGTTCAAATCATGAGGGTCCACTGTGACTTCTGGAGGGTTGCAATGTCAGGGTGGGACCAAGGCACAGGTGGGAGGATGGGTAGAAATAATAGAAGCATGTCAAGGGCTGCGGGGGCACACCCTACAATCCGAGTACTTGAGAGGCTGACTGGGGAATGGCAGGTGGTTGGCCAGCCTCAACAACTCAGCAAGACCATGTTTCATAATAAAGGGCTGGTGGTGTAGCTCACAGGTAGTATGCACCTGGATTCAATCTTCAGTACCCCCTCCACTACCCCACCTCCAAAGAAGCATGTCACCCTGGAATATCACAAGAAAAAAGTGAAGACAGTGGTGCATTCCTTTACTCCCAGGACTTCTGAGACTGAGACAGGAGACTCACAGGATTGAGGCCAGACTCAGTAAGATAGAGAGGCTATCAACAACTTAATGAGACCCTATTTCAAAATAAAAATTAAACAGGGCTGGGTGTGTAGACCAGAGGCAGAGTACCCCTGGGTTCAATCCCAAGTGTCACACACACACACACACACACACACACACGGAGCTCTGTCAAGGGATCCATGTCTTCTCTGACTTTTGCAGCTAGGCTACTGCCTTTCCCTGTGATGAAGTCTGTGTTTTTATACATTTTATGTTATCCCTTTTTCTGTCCTTGTTCTCTGTGTCCCCGTGTGTCCACACAGTGTCTTGACAGCCTCTTCAGTATTTCGAAGGGCCTGGTCCTTCTGGAAGCAGAGCTTAGCTTTTCCTCAGGGCACCCTCCTGCTCACCAAGACCTGCACTTCCAGGCTCCTTCCTCTGGGCTCCTGATCCCTTGACCACTCTCCTTCCCTCTTCCTTCCCAATGGCATCATGGAATTGTGTGGCATCCATGAAGTCACAGCTCTGAGGGATCCAGTCAGCCCCTGACCTCTGCTGCTGTGCACTCAGGGATACTTCCTAGATGGAGGTTCTCCATCCTTCATTATCTGTTTTGAGTTGTGTGATTCAGAGCACAGATGTGGATCTTATGGATTGAAGGCTTTTGTTTGTCTAGGTCAAACCAAACTAAAGCAAATTCCTCTATTAGCAACATCAGAACATGGAAAGTGTACTCATGGCGTTCTCTGGCTGGTCTGACCGGTGGGGCTGTGCAACATTATCTCTAGTCCAATCCTCAGGACAGGGTAGGGCATCGAGTCAGATTCTCCTAGGGGTGGGTTCCATGTGTACATTGAAAAAGTGTAATCTATGATGAATATTGCTGAAGTTTGCTTTTGATCTCTATCTTATATTTCAATATTCAAGTATGCAACTTAGGGAGTAGTGCGGACACAAAAGGAACTCCAGTGACAACAGAGAACCCTCAGTGGTGCAAGGGAAGGGGTACAAGGGAAGGGGAAGGGTAAGAAAGAAGTGAATCTATGGAATTACGGTCATAAACAATGTGTATATATGAGATTATACCAACATCATTCTCAGGGCTACATGTGGGGGGGAGGCGGGGGGGGGAGGCGGGGGGGGAAGGGACACCAAGAGCTGTGTGCATGCATGTTAACACCAAACTGATACTCATTGTGATGTGAGACTACAATGCACCAATAAAAACATAAAAAAAGATTCAAGTATGACTCAAAGAAGCAATCAAATATTATATTTATCAAAAAAGAGGCCTGGGATTAAGCACATATGCACACTTTTACCCAAGAAGAAAAAAGCCAGATAGTCAGATCAAAAAGAACCTCAGCTCGTTGGAATCCATAATTTTCATAAGATCTTTTCCCAATAGTGTCTGTTTCTCTATTTCTGTTCAAAAGGATTACAATTAAAGTTTTACGTGACTCACTGTTGACCTGGTTTAAATTTTCTAGGTTCTATTCAATAAGATTGTGGGTGACACTGTTTTCAGAGTTAGGATGGCATGGTGCAAGAAATAGACAAACCTGGGTGTGGCGGCATGTGTCTGTATTCCCAGACACTTAGCAAGACCCTCAGCAACTTAGCGAGACCGTTTCAAAATAAAAATATAAAAGAACATACACATGTATACATATGCACAATACCTGTATATATATGTATATCTGTATCTATATATTGAGAAGGTGGGGAGAGAAGAGAAAAAATGCCTTCCTTTTAGGAAGAAGGAAGCATACTACCAACTGAAATTTCCTGAGAATGAATTCAGTCTTCTAGACATCTATACTTCTATGCTGGACCAAGATGACTGCCAGAAGAGGAAGACATAGATAACAAGAACATTTGGTTATTGGAAGAGATGGTAAACCTATGGGGTTTGGAATGGGGCCTACCTATTAAAAAGCTAAAGAATCTAGGGATATAGGAGGTCTTTCTTGAAGGGGGTTTTAAGGTTGGGTTCTCTTTCCTCTAGGAGAACACTTCTCTAGTGCTGGCTCTCAGTGGCTCTTGGTGGCCTTTTCAGGGTGCTACCTCATCCTTAGAGTGGAGTGGATTTGCTTCCTCAGCCACTTGAAGGCCAAGTGGAAGTTCAGACAGGAAGTGGTCTGCACATTAGGAGTGTCCTCCTCTGCTTCCTCCCTACAGACCAAAGACATCTCTGTCATGCCTGTCCTTTAGCTTCCTGGCACCTGGCTCAACATCTGTCAAGGAAAAGAGGATGAGTTAGATCCTGTGATTCCACAGCCACAGATCTCTACTCATTAATGGAACTCAGATTTTTTCCCCCAAAGTAGCTGTAAGTGTGTAGTTTCAGTGCTCATTAATACTTAAGCACACATGCACACATTTGTTTTCTGCATTCTTATTAGCCCTTGTCTTGCTCCTCCCCTTCTCTCTCTCAGTGCTCCTTGTTATTTCCCCAGCCTCTCCTCCACAAGTCCTTCACTTGCTATTATCCTTGTGTCATTGTGGGTCCTGTCAGACCCCGGGGTCCAGCCCTGCTCCACAGCAGACAGTAAGGCGCTGTGCTTTCCACCTTGGAATCTGCACTGGTCCTGGCCCTCACTCTCCCGGAGGCCTCTCAGTGCTCACCTTGGCATGCTGAAGTTTATTAAGCCACAGCGGCTTCACTGGGGCTTTGGGGACCTTTCCACTTACTGATTGTTTCCACTTGGACAAGTCTTGACAAGCATCAGGTTCTTGATGACTGCCCTGAGTCACAGGTGGAGGGGACCTGCTGGACAACTGTAAAACTTTCTCCTGTGTTGGCTTGGGGGACAGATAGTCATCCTCAATATGCCTCAAGATTTTGCATGAGGTTGTCCCTATGCAGGCAGCCTGTGCAGTCACTAGGTTTTTGAACACCTCCATCATCATCTTTTCTACACAGGCAGCTAGTAGGTCTTCAGAGTCATAGCCCACATCCTCACCCCAGTCCTGGGAGATCCCCCATGTGAGTTTGTTGAACTGCTCTATGTCATCCTGCATCTCATCTCTTGTCCAGATGGCTCCCTACTTTCACTCCACCAAGTCTCTTTAATAGGAGCTAGTATGGAAACTGAGGGGTTCACGGAAGCTCTGGCTTCATGCCTCATAAGCAAAGTCCCTTTCATTGGGGAAATAGCCTACGGAGACGTAGGTCAGGTCAGATTTGGGTTCAGAAATGCTATTCTCTATATCACGGTCCTCTAGGTCACTGTAGTTGCTGTTGCTGCTGCTGCAGGACAAGGGTATCAGAGCTCAGGGCCTCACTCACTTTCTGCAATTTTGAAGGAAAAATGGATAGATGATATTGGAAGGCAGTTGTTTACTTAATAACATTCATTCCTTGCTCTATTTGACCTAACCCATTCACACAGAAGGTCATCTCTGTTTGCACTCTCCTGTGAAGGGAAGAAGAGGCTGTTTTCTCCTTTTAAAAACATATTATGGCCAGGTGTGTTGGTGTATGTCTATAATCCCAGTCATTAGTAGGCTGAGACAGGAGGATTTGCAGTTCAAGGCAAGCCTTAGCAACTTAGCAAGACCCTGTTTCCAAACACAAAATAAAAAGCACTGGGAGTGTATCTGGGAGGAAGAATGTTCCTGTGTTCAATCCCCAGTACCAAAAATTAAAAATTGAATAATCAAAACTTGTCATGTAATAACCCTGTCTACTGAGAGTCTCCATATGCTATCTCTCATTATTTGTCTTATTAAGTTGAAAGAATATGTATAATAAAAGAAAATGACAGATTATTAATACCATTATCCATGGTCTCATTAATGATCATTAGATAAAAATCTACAATAAATACTGTTTCCATAAATCTTTAATTGTGCTGGTCTTCATAGTCCTACCCATGGGGTCATTGGGCCAAAGATCAGAAATGTCCTGCACATGAGGTTCTTGGGCCAATGATCACATATCTAAGAAAGTCTTGTGACAGTTGATACCACATTGCTTTGAGAAAGGTTAAAACTTTGAAAAGCCCACCCTCTGATGGCATTTTTATTCCAACTTTTACCATAACACCCTAGCAGGTACACGCAGAAGAAAATACACACACACACACACACACACACACACACACACACGTACTCACACACTACAGACTGCCATGACCTCCTCTTCAGGCACTCCATACAAAACAGGTGCTTCCATCTCCCGAGAGGGACTTTAGAAATCCTTCAGGTCCCAAGTCATAGTGGCTGAGGTTCCAACTGACAGAATTCAGGGTTCTGAGACTATTGGCTACCATGGCAACAAGAGTGCCAAATTCTAGCCTACAGTGTGGAAAGAGGAGAAGGGAATAGGAAGCCAAAGGACCCACCACCTTGCTTCTAGAGTATAATGTACACATGCCATGTTGGGTTGAGCAAGAGCCCTCTTGAGTGCAGAAGGATGAATGCCATGGTGCTTGGTGTACCTGTTGTCATGTGGGGATCAAAGGTGGTTCCTGTCCTTGATGAATTTGGAGCCTATTTGTTGAGATGGACACAAACAGCCTGTTATTGGATAGGGTGGTATGGTCAAGAAAGGACCATAAAGCTAGTATGTAGGACAAAGAAGGGCTCTTCCCGTTCCCACACTTGGGGGATTGCCACAGGACACACAGTTGCAGTACCTGGGGAAAATTAGAGCAACCTAGCCCTCTCTGTGGGAAATGTGGAGTTCTGTGATTGTACAGAGTTGGGTCAAAGCGACATCTGCTGCTTCGGTGACACCTGCCATATGTGTAGACAGAGAGAGATGTAGGGATAGACCAAGTGGAGAACATGGAGACCCATGCTTGCAGTGAGAGGGGCAATAGAGACAATAGGCACCTGCACAGGTAGTGAGAGGCACCAGGCAAGGGTCTAAATCACAGAAGGAGACCAAGAACTGGGCCTGCAAATGGACATTATACCAAGCAAGCATGAATAAACATTCAGTGAAGGCTATTCACCTTTAAGGCTCCCCTAGTAGCAAATATCTACCTCCAGAATAAGATACTATAAAGGTAGAGAGATTAGACATAGGGAACCTACAGCATGAGAGAGAGCTACCAAAAGCAACAAAGATATAAACTTAAGAAACCTGAAATCATGAGAAGGAAGAATAGCAAAGAAAAAATGAGCTCCCACAACTCCACCACAACAGAACCTGCCAACACAGAAGTATACAGATTGCCAGAAGGACAATTCAGAACTACTTTTTTTTTGTGGTACCGGAGATTTTGAACCCAGGGGCATTCTACCACTGCGCTACACCCCCGGTCCTATTTTTTTATACTTTATTTTTTAACGTTTTTTTGGTGCATTATAGTCTCACATCACAATGAGTATCAGTTTGGTGTTAACATACATGCACACAGCTCTTGGTGTCCCTCCCCCCTGCCTCCCCCTGCCTCCCCCCCACATGTAGCACTGAGAATGATGTTGGTATAATCTCATATATACACATTGTTTATGACAGTAATTCCATAGATTCACTTCTTTCTTGCCCTTCCCCTTCCCTTGTACCCCTTCCCTTGCACCACTGAGGGTTCT
>PVJS01023843.1:0-29218 GCA_004027185.1 Glis glis
ACACACACACACACACACACACTACAAAATGAAACGTACTATCTGGTATCTTTTGTGTAAATTAAAAGCAAAAAAGTTCTGTTTATAGGAGTTAAATTATAAAACATAGTTTATATACTCAACTCATAACTATGACTTATTTCTTAAAAATGAAAAATAATCAAAAGCACTATGACGAAATGTTAACTTTTTTCATTTTGAATGGAGTATACTACATAGATGCCTATTAAACTGTTCATGTATAAGACTTTGTATTAATACCCTTCAAAATAAAAACAACAACAAAAAACTAGTGTAAAAAATTATCCTCCTCCAAAGTTCCTTGGATTTTCTTAAATCCTTTTTTTTGGTACTGAGCATTAAAACTAGGGGCATTCTACCTCCAAGCTACTCCCCAGTCCTATTTTATTTTGAAACAGGGTCTCACTATGTTGCTGAGGGCCTCACTGAGGCTGGCCTTGAACTTGTGATCCTCCTGTCTTAGCCTCCCAAGTACTGGGATCACAGGTCTACACCATGATGCCCAGCCATTTCCTTACACTTAACAAAAAACAAACAAACAAACAAACAAACAAAGCTGGGCATGGTGGCCCATGCCTATAATCCCAGTACTTGGGAGGCTGAGACAGGAGGATCACAGTTTTGAGGCTGGCAGTGTGCAATAACTTAGTGAACCTGTTTCAAAATAAAATATAAAACAGAGCTGTGGGGGTAGCTCAGACAGAGTGCCCCTGGGTTCAATCCCCAGTACTGAATGAATGAATGAATAAATGAACAAATAAATAAATGAAATAAAAAAGCGAGTCAGGCATGGTGGCACACACCTATAATCCCAGTACTTGGGAGTCTGAGACAGGAGGATCCCAGGTTCAAAGCCAGCCTCAGCAACTTAGCTAGGCCCTGTGTCCAAATAAAAAAATAAAATAGGTTGGGGGTATAGCTTGGAGGTAGAATGCCCCTGGGTTCAATCCCTAGTACTGCAAAACAACACAAACAAACAAATGTAACATCACATTTGTGATAAATTTTAAGCAATTATCAATTAGGTTTTATTGTATAGCCCTGTTATGAAAATGTATTTTTTCTTTTTGCTTTGCAGAAAATCTATAATATTTTAGGCATCTATGAGCAAAATAGGAGGTGAAGGAGAATTTACCACTAGTTTTGATCTGCAAAAGTGACCAGCTAGAACCCTAGGACAGTTCTGTTCTCCTGTTCCTGTCTTCCCAGCCAGTTCCAAGACCCTGTGGGGTACCAGGCGATGGCAATTTTCAAGGGAGTGAGTGGCACTACTGCTTTTAAACAGACTTCAGCAGTTTTCAAGTTCTCAGGCGCACATTTGAGATTGAAAAAACAATCCTGTTTGATGAATCATAAAAGCAGAAATAACATCTAAATGTGCTTCTAGGAGAACTTTTCACACAGATTCATGTTTTCAGTTAATTGAGACATGTCTCCAAACCCACAATCCAGCTGACACTTTTATATGCTCTCGATGTTATGCTCACAAGTCTTAGTGATGAACAGTTCACATGGACGCTTGCTTAACATACTGAAGCACCTACCTGAAAAACACTCAACTCTCTACCAAGAGGCCCTGGACGTGATCCGCAGAGATGGTTTTAGTGCTGTGCGTGGATGACTTAGGAACTTTTAGCCCTACTGACATCAGCCACAGTCATGGGACTAAAACCTTATTCTGTCTTAGAAAACAATTACAAAAACACAAGAACTGAGGACAGATCGAATATATTTTTAAGTTCTCTGTCATGTCTTTGGAAAGATCAAAGAATTATCTGGCTCTATCTATCTATCATCTATCTAAAAGATTTCTTGGGTGTGGTGGTGCAGGCCTGTAATCCCGGTACATGGGAGGCTGAGACAGGAGGAACCCAGGTTTAAGGCTTCAGCAACTTAGCAAGGTGCCTCAGCAAACTAGTGAGACTGTTTCAAAATAACAAAAAATAAAATAGGGCTGGGGATGTAGCTTGGAGGTAGAATGCCTCTGGGTTCAACCTCCAGCACACCCTCCAAAATTTCCTAAATATTCCTTTTTTTTTTTTTTGCAGTACTGGGGATTGAACCCAGGGGCATTCTACCTCTGAGCTTCACCCCAAATCCTATTTTTTATTCTTTATTTATAAACAGGGTCTCGCTAAGTTGTGGAGGGCCTAAGTAGCTGAGGCTGGTCTCGAACCTGTGATCCTCCTGTCTCAGCCTCCCAAGTACTGGGATTATAAGCATGCACTACCACGCCTGGCCCTCTTCCATTTTTAAAAATTCTTCATAAAAGTCTCAGCATAGTAGTTTATAGGAAACATTAATTAGTAAGGGAGCAAAACTATCAGCTATCTGTTGCCGTATATTTTTTAAATCTCTGCCACCAACCAACACAGATCTTTGGTGAACTATTATATACTATGTGATCTTTCCATTTCAGCAAGAAAATAAACCATTACAGAAACTAGATTAAGAAATTAATGAAATAGAGAATAAAAATACAAAAGAGCAATCAAACAAAAAATTGGATTTTTGAGAAGATAAACAAGATTGACAAGCCATTAGCCAACCTAATCAAAAGAAAGCAAAATGACCCAAATTAATAAGAGATGAAAAGAGAAATCACCACAGAAATCCAGAGGATCATCAGGAGCTATTTTGAAAATTCATATTTCAGCAAATTGGAAAATCTAGGTTATACACGACATGTATAACCTACCTAGCCAGGTGTGGTGACGCATGCTTGTGATCCCTGTACTTGGGAGGCTGAGACAGGAGGATTGCAGGTTCAAAGCCAGCCTTGGCAACTTAGTGAGGCCCTCAGCAACCTACTGAGAACTTGTTTCCAAATAAGAAATAAAGTTGGGCTAGGGGTGTAGCTTGGGTAGAATGCCTATGGGTTCAATCCCCAATACCAAAAAACAAAACAAAACAAAAAACCACAAACAAACAAACAAACAAACAAACACAAACAAACCTACCTAAACTGAACCAAGAGGATATAGAAAACCTAAACAGACCCAATAACAAGCAATGAGATCGAAGCAGCAATAAAAAGCCTTCCAAAAAAGAAAAGCCAAGAAGAATGGATTGCCAGCTGAATTCTATAAGATCTTTACAGAAGAACTAAGCCCAGTGCTCTTCAAATTATTCCATGAAATAGAGACGGAACACTTCCAAACTTACTCTACGAAGCCAGTATCACCTTGATACCAAAACCAAATAAAGACACTTCAAGGAAAGAAAATTACAGACTAAAATTCTTGATGAACATAGATGCAAAAATTCTTAATAAAATATTAGCAATTCCCATTCAAGACCACATCAAGAAGACTGCACCCTGACCAGGGTGGTTTCACTTCAGGGATGCAAGGATGGTTCAACACACGCAAGTCAATTAACAAATGACAAAAAAACAAATGATTATCTCAATATAAACTTTTTTTGTGGTATTGGGGATTGAACCCAGGGGGATTCTACGTCTGATCTATACCTCCAACCCTTTTTATTTTTTGTTTTGAAACAGAGTCTTGCTAGGTTGCTGAGACTGGCCTTGATCATGCAAGCCTCCTATCTCAGCTTCCCATGTACTGGGATTGCAGGCGTGGGACACTATGTCCAGCTATTGCAACAGACTTTAAATAATTCAGAGAGGGGGGGGAGAGGGAGAGAGATCGAGATCGATAGAGTAGTTGAAGGGGGATAAGGAAGAGAGGGAGGGGAAGAGGGAAGACTGAAGAAGAAAGAAATTCAAGTAATACCATGGCAATAGGTAAAGGTCTTACTATCGATCTCACTAACTTGTGTGGGGAGGGTGGAGTGGAGAGTGGGGTGGGATGTGGAGGAAATACACAAAGCTGTGTGCATATATGTTTTTAACACACTGAACACCTCACTATGATGTAGGATTGCAGTGCACTAATAAGATAATTTTAAAAAGAAAATTTCATTAAAAAAGAGAAAGTCAGCTTTATAGAAGAATAAAAGTAGAAAATCAGCTTTTTATGTGGGGAGTCTGAAATAGGAGTACAGCAAGTTTGAGGTCAGCCTCAGCCATTTAGTGAGACCCTGCTTCAAAAAAGAAGAAAAAAAAAAAGAAAAGAAAAAGATAAAGAGGGTTGGGGATGTAGCTCAGTGGTAGAGCTCCCGTGGGTTCAATTTTCAGTACCACACATATACACAAACAAAAAAATAGCTTTATAGAAAAATAAGAGTAGTAGCTATGTCAAACTGGACTAACATTACAAAGTATCAAAGGACTGCCTACCAAAGGAAAGGTTTACCTTTGTGAGCTGAGTTTTATGCAGTCAGAGGTCTAGAGAACCATCATTACCGGATATGCTGTGTTCTGACTGTTCACCTACCAGGGACAGATCTGAGCAGCAACATTTATCTAGGAAAGTTTCTCTGATCCTTAATAATACAGGGTGAAGAATTACCTTTAAGGACAGAAATATGCAACTTCCTCCTATCATTTCAACCCTAACCAAGAAAGCAAAAACCAAACCAAACCAAACCAAACCAAACCAAACCAAACAAAACCCTGAACATTTAAACAGGAGCAACTAAGAAACACATGCTACAAAATTCTTTCTGCAACTTCTGGGTGCAGAATTCATTTCCGTAGGGCACGTGAGGCATTGTCTGGTTGGACTGATGTGCTTATATGCAAAATGCATTGAGATGCTCTGGATAGCTGGTATAATAACCACAGTGCTGATATAAAGAACAAGAGAAAAGCCACAAAACAGTGCAAACCAGCCTGGCCCAAGTGCTCCGAACAGCAGTTTTCATAAGAACACCAGTAAACAAAAATGAAAGAACTGGTAAGTGTTCTTTTGAATAAGAACAGACTTTACTGCTTAGGCTCTTCATTCAGTTCTTTTCTCTAAATAACAAACTTCCTTTTTTAATCAATTATATGTTTTTTAAGCAATGAACTCTAAATGCCACAACTACAGTGCTTACAGAACTGCTTTTCCTGATAAAATCCAACAATCACACACATTCTAAATTCTTATGTTTCCTACTTAGAGTGTAGCTGGTCCACTTGCTAGTTTGTTTATTTTTTTAAATCAAGAGACACAACCTACCACAAAAGTACTCAGAAGCTGCTAACACAACAGAAAATAAACCAACAACAATCTCAGTATCATTTTACATGTGTTTAAAGCCAACAAAAGACAAACCACCAGCAAGATCCAAAAACTTGAACACAACAAATTCCTTATTCTGAAGGACTCCACCAAGCTTTCTACAAGCCAAATTAGTTGTGGCAGCTAGAAAGAACAACTGATTAGTTAGGACAGCTTTACATAATAAAGAAAAAAAATTAGAAAGCTACTACTCTCCTCCCCTATTAAAGTCACCTAATCCTGACGTAGGAGTAAGGTTTGGGCTGAGACAAAATCCTCCCAGATTTCTCCAATACTTTGAAATACTCCTGACCAGAAGCTTCAGGCTTTGCGTCTACTTTTTTTTTGCAGTACTAGGGATTGAACCTGGGGCATTCTACCTCTGAGCTACACCCCCAGCCCTATTTTTTATTCTTTGTTTTGAAACAGGGTCTCATTAAGTTGCAGAGGCCTCACTAAGTAGCGGAGGGCCTCACTGAGTTGCTGAGGCTGGCACGAACACAGATCCTCTGGTCTCAGCCTCCCAAGTACTGGGATTATAATCGTGCGTCACCACGCCCTGCATTGCTTCTACTTTTTCTCTCTAAATCCAGGAGCAGACTACAAGGGAGCTATGGATACTTTGCTGTGATCACAACTACTTCCTACTAATTCACATAAAGGACTTGGTTTTCACCCTTATGACCTCAGAATGGTCCAGGTGTAATCCAGTGGCATCAAATATGCTGATTTGTTTTGAAACATTGCATCCGGTTCAGTCTCTTAGTTATCTGCATGCAGATGGGTATGTTAAAGAGGTAGAAAATGGGATTAAGTCAATATAAACCACAATATGTCATCATGATGGGTAATGTAGCTGATGGTTGTAAACTGTGAGTCAAGTCCGGCCTGAGTAGCGCCTGGGGTATGAAGGTCCATCCAGGGGTCAGCAAAACAGGCTTATGTCAAACAAAGAGGAAAGTTACTTTCTTCTGAGAGCACCATGGTTTCCTAAGAGGTAGATGACTAACTGCAGGGACACTACATTTCCTGAGACTCCTGGGAAGGTCCTGAACATGACAGCAGATGAAGGGAAGGACGAGAGATTCTGAGCCCCCAGAGTGCTCATCATACTTTCCACTTCCTGCCAAGATAACAGACGGGGCTTCATACACAACACGCACTGCAGGCTGTTCTTCAAGAAGCTGGGAGAGCCTGGGAAAGCCTGTTGCTGTGTCCCTTTGGGAAGATGACTACACACTGTTCCTCTGCTTTCAAGACTGGATTCTCCCCCACCCTTCTTTTTAGAAGAAGCAGGCTGCACACTATCACACAAAAACCTTAATGCCATCATGAAACGTTGAGGCTGTTTCGACACTACTTCTAGAGCAGGGCGCAAAGCTGTAGTTTAAGCACTGGGCTCCTAGGTTTCCAATCAGGGTGGTTTGCAAAGTAAAAACTTATTTTTGAATACTGGATGCATATTACAGTAACATTCAATCCCTATTTAAACTGTTCCTCTTTTTCATCTGACTCTTTTGTTTGTGTGTGTATTTGCTACTGCGGATCGAACCCACGGTGTTCTACCTCCAAGCTACACCCCCCAGTCCTTTTTTATTTATTTTTGTTTTGAAACAGGACTCACTAGGCTGATGAGAGTCTCCTTAAGTTGCTGGCCTTGAACCTGCAAACCTCCCGTATCAGCCTCCAATGCACTGGGATTACAGGTGTGTGTACCATGCCTGGCTTCCATCTGATTCTTTTCAAATAAAACTAAAACAACAACAACAAAAACCTCTTTCCTGTTTTTGCTAAGCAGGAAGAACTAAAATATTCTGTGCTATTAAACCAAGTTACTAGCGTAAGTAAAAGGATCACTGGTGAAGGATGGCATGATACCCCTCCACCAGACAGTCCTACCAACTAGGAAAGACTCTAGTCATGACAAACTGAACTTCTCCAAACGATTGCTTTCTGAAAAAGCAGAGTCCCTGGAGTGACATAAAAGTTTATAGGCCCAACCACAGAAGTCCCACTCAGCTTACTATAAACACAGCATAGAACCAGTAACCAATCCACTACTTCACCGATTTTTTTAACGTGCTTATCGGTGCATTGGAATCTTACATCGCAATGAATATCTATTTGATGTTAATATACATGCACACAGATCTTAGTGTCCCCCCGCCTCCCCCCACCCATATGTACTTCACCGATTTTCTATCTTTAAGAAGTCTTAAATGAAGCAAGCATGGTGGCCCATGCCTGTACTCCCCGTACATGGGAGGCTGAGATAGGAGAATTATAGGTTTAAAGCCAGTCTCTGCAACTCAGAGAGGCCTTCCGCAACTTAATGAGACCCTGTTTCAAAATAAAAAATAAAATAGGGCTGGCTGGGGGTGTAGCTCAGAGGCAGAACACCCCTGGGCTCAATCTCCAGGACCACACATACATACACACACAATTTTTTTTTTTTGCAGTACTAGGGATTTAACCCAGGGGCATTCTACCTCTGAGCTACACCCCCAGCCCTATTTTTTATTCTTTATTTTGAAACAGGGTCTCACCAAGTTGTGGAGGGCCTCACTAAGTAGCTGAGGCTGGCTGCGAATCTGTGATCCTTCTGTCTCAGCCTCCCAAGTACTGGAATTACAAGTGTGCGCCACCACGCCCGGCTCACACAAAAGTCTTAAAAAAAATACAGTATTGTTCTATTATGTGTGCGTTCAAGTATATGAAGTGCTTAGTACAGATCTATTTTTTGAGTTATAATTTAATTTTAATTAATGGAACAATGAGACTGTTTTGATGAACTTCATCCTTCTATTCAAGAAAGCGAGTAGAAATTATACAGAAGTAACTTTGAATCTGCCCAAATAAAATTCTGAAAGATTCCTATTTCAGTAAGTTCATGATTTTTAGTGACAAATTACTTGGGATACTCAACACAGATGACTGAGAACAAGATGTCATGACTTTAAGATCTGGGACCTGCTCCTTGGGATCTGAGTCACTATTCTGTCTGAGTTGACTGTGGGTATAATATGATGCTGGTCCCTTTGGCCTGTAGGTAACTGGGCTGGCCCTGGGGTGGCTGGATCTTACAATGAGTCACTGCTGACGTTAGTACTTTCTATGTGCACAATGACAAAATGCGAGATGTTACAGTATGTGTACTGAAACTGGCCTGAAGCCCATTTCTGCATAGCCATGATCTGTATGAATGGTTTATTTGTTTTCTGCGGAACTGGGGATTGAACCCAGGGGCATGCTACCTCCAAGCTACACCCCAGCCCTATTTTTTATTCTTTATTTTGAAACAGGGTCTCACTAAGTTATGGAGGGCCTCAGTAAGTAGCTGAGAATGGCTGTGAACCTGTGATCCTACTGTCTCAGTCTCCCAAGAACTGGGATCACAAGTGTGCACCACCCCACACCTGTCTGTATGAATGGTTTTTACATTTTAAATGGTTGAAAAAAAGTGTAAAAAGTAATATTACTTGACATGTAAAAATTTATGAGATTCAGATTTCAGTGTCCATAAATGAAGTTTTATTTGAACACAGCCATGCTCCTTGGTTTATGTCTATGGCTAATTCTGCCCTGCAACTCCAGAGTTAGCTATGAGAGAGAGACTAGAGGGCCTACCAAGCCCAAGGTATTTATTATGTAAGTCCTGTACAGGCAGAGTTAACTGTCTCTGGGCTGAAAGTGTCTTATCAGAACCAGGACCAATGCTCAGTTAACAGCCTTGCCTTTAAGGTAGGGCAAGCAGGTCAGCGGTAAGTCAATATGGAGCACCTGCACACTAGAGGACTCTCCCTTGGCGGAAACCACGGCTTAATGTTGGTGCATATACCAGAAGACCAGGTTTAAAAATGAGCGCATATAGCCGGGCGTGGTGGCACACGCTTGTGATCCCAGTACTTGCAAGGCTGAGACCGGAGGATCTGGGTTCGCGGCCAGCCTCAGCTACTTAGTGAGGCTCTCTGCAACTTAGTGAGACCCTGTTTCAAAATAAAAGAATAAAAAATAGGGCTGGTGGTGTAGCTTGGAGGTAGAACGCCCCTGGGTTCAATCCCCAGTACTGAAAAAAAAAAAAAAAGAACGCATACGCCAGGTGTGGTGGCACAGGCCTGTAATCCCAGTACTTGGGAGGCTGATACAGGAGGATCGCAGGATTGAGGCCACCCTCAGTAACACAGTGAGACTCTTAGCAACCAAGTGAAGCCATGTATCAAAACAAAAAATAAAAAGGGCAGGGGATGTAGCTCAGAGGTAGGATGCTCCTGGGTTCAATCCCCAGTACCACAAAAAAATAAATAATTAAGTAAAAAATAGAAATGAGTGCATATGATCTGACATCACTGGGTGGCTTTAGGGTTTGAGGCTATGAAGAGTTCTGATGCCGACACAGACTTCTGGAATAGGAGGTGGTTTCGAGATGCTAGAACAGAGTATTTAAAATTGGAAGCCAGGTGTGGTGGCGCACGCTTGTAATCCCAGTACTTGGGAGGCGGAGACTGGAGGATCCGGGTTCGCGGCCAGCCTCAGCTACTTAGTGAGGCCCTCTGCAACTGAGTGAGACCCGGTTTCAAAATAAAGGATAAAAAATAGGGCCGGGGGGTGTGGCTCAGAGGTAGAATGCCCCTGGGTTCAATCCCTGGTACCGCAAAAAAAATAAATAAATAAATAAAATAAAATAAAATTGGAGCTGTCTGAAAAAAACTGTTATATATCTAGAATTAATTTCCTTAATAATGTTTAAAGAAAAATACAAACAGGGCTACTTCTCCACATAAATGAGGAACAGATAAGGGGTGGGATGGACCGGAAACTAGAAACGAGCTTTCCTGAGCCAAGAAAGGGTCATCTGATTAGAGGAAGAAGCACAGCTCTTACTTGCACAAGTGTAGGCGTCCTTGTTGGTGAAAGGCTTTAGACACTGGCCACAGCTGATGGGACCTACAACAGGGATGGAGCTGAAAGTGTGCCCATTGAGAGTCTTCTTGTCTTTCTCCTTCTCTTTAGAATCTTTCTCCTTCTCCTTAATTTTCTCTTTCTCTTTTTCCTTTTCCTGCCAAAGAAAAGAATCAACGGTTAACTGAACACTGGAAGGCCTTCCCCTTATCTGAGCGCCCAGAAGGCACGTGGTCAACAGTGGCTGGTGAACAGTCTGTACCTAAGTGAGGCACAATGTTCTGGGCATGTTTTTACTCACTTGGGGATGTGTAAGCTATATTAGAAAGATCGCAGAAACACTGGACAGGCTGCGCTTCTGGCGGCGGCTCATTCGCGGGCTAGTTATACTGACAGACATAACGCCCAAGGACCAACACTGGGAAGGGTCCTGTGGTGCTGGGTGAGGAGGGGTCTCCGTAGGCCACGGCGTAATACCCACAGCAAGAATGCAGTGTGCTAAGGGCAGCTTTAGACGGCGCAGAATGAGACGGTAGGAATCCTGGGATCAGCTGAGGGAGAGGACAGGCGACTGCAGCACAAGAATTTACTCTGACATCTCACACCAGTCGCATATACCTGAGAGAGGGGGACTCTGTGACATTCCCTCCTTCACTATCGCTGAAACTACTACATAAGCCGGGCGTGGTGGTGCATGCTTGGGAGGCTGAGACAGGAGGATCACAGGTTCAAGGACAGTCTCAGCAAGTGGTGAGATTCTCATCAACCTAGCGGGACTCTGTTTCCAAATAAAAATAAAATAGGTCTGTGGGTGTAGCTCGAAGGTAGAATGCCTCTGGGTTCAATCCCCAGTGCCACACACACAAAAATAAACTAAACTAAACTAAAAAAAAAAAATAAAACTACTACACAGCCTGCACATACAGTTTTTTTTTTTTTTTGGTGGCACTGGGGATTGAACCCAGCAGCATTCTACCTCCAAGCTACATCCCCACCCCCTTTTAATTTTGCTTTTGAAAAAGGGTCTCTCTAGGTTGCTGGGAGTATTGCTAAATTGCTGAGGCTGGTTTGAACCTGTGATCCTCCTGTCTCAGCCTCCCAAGTACTGAGATTATAGGCAAGGGCCACTAAGCCCGCTCACATATACAGTGTTTACTAATTAGGATTCCAAGGTTTTTGGCCGGGCGTGGTGGCCCATGCTTGTAATCCCAGTACTTTGGGAGGCAGAGACTGGAGGATCCGGTTCCCGGCCAGTCTCAGTGCTCGCTCTCTCTCTCTCTCTCTCTCTTTCTCTCTCTTTCTCTCTCTCTCTCTCTCTCTCCCTCTTTACTTAGTGAGGCCCTCCGCAACTTCGTGAGACCCGGTTTCAAAATAAAGTACAAAAAATAGGGCCGGGGGTGTAGCACGGAGGTAGAACGCCCCTGGGTTCAATCCCCAGTACCGCAAAAAAAAAAAAAAAGAATTCCAAGGTTTACAGATATCAACTTTGTCCCAATGTTCAAATCTGGAGGAAGAGGTTGCTGAGAAAGGAACAGAAAATTGCACAGTGGTCGAGAAAACGGACAATGGAGTCAGGCCTGGGTTCAGATGTAAGTCCCATCATACTTATTAATGGTGTGACTGTGGGTAATCATTTCTCTGGGCCTCAGTTTCCTCATTTGTAAAATGGGAAAGGTACCCATCTCATAGGCTTCAAAAATTCAGTGAGACAATACATGTGCACACTGTGCAATCTCATTTTGTACAGAACCCGGCACACAGCAAGCACAATAGCTGTAGTAATTATTCATACTTCACTGAAAATAAGCTTCATTATCTTATCACTCTGCTCACCAAACAGAGGAATGTCCCTTGAAATAAGGGAAAGGAAAAGCCGGGTGTGGTGGCACATGCCTGTAATCCCAGTACTTGGGAGGGGGAAGCTGAGACAAGAGGATTGCCGGTTCAAGGCCAGCCTCAGCAACTTAGCAAGACCTTGTTTCAAAATAAAAGGGGGGCTAGAGCTAGGGCTAGGGGTGTAGCTTGGAGGTAGAATGCCCCAGTACAAAAAAGAAAAGAAAGTGAGGGGTGGTGAAAAGACACTGGTGCCAAGCAGGGAGGACAGGAGGCACGGAAAAGACGAGAAGCAGCAGCCTCGCTGATGACTGCTCTCAAAACTAAAGCTCCTTATCACAGTGGTTGCTTCCTGTTCGAAAAATGGTACCCAGAGAAAGGAAGTGCCCAGGCCTAGCTGTCACTCCGCTGACCTGAGAGCCCGTGAGATAGGACAAGCAGGCAGAGGACCTCTGGTGTGGAGACCAGGCATCCCCATGCCTGTCCTCCGCTCTCCTTCGCAAAGCTCCTTTCTTTTCCCAAGGTCTTCCCTCACCTGCTAGAGAGGGAACAGGAAACTGACATTCATCTGATGTTTATGATGCGCCCAGCCATCACACTAGGAACTTTCTAGTGACTGGGCAGACTGCAACTGGGCCAGGTACAAAGATCAGGGGACAATGGCAAAGGAGACACTGGATCCAATGGGGAGGAGGGGGCCTGGACTGAGCAAGGAGCTCTGAGTACTAGACTGTTCCGCTATGTCGCCTTTCAAACAATACAGGAATGCCAGAAATGCTGTGGAGACCGACTGGAGGCAGGATGCCTTCGTGTGACGACATGTCTCAACCTGAGAGGGGTTGTTATCAGAGCTTATACAGACCTGAAGAGGAATGAGAAGGATTTAAACCGTGAAAACTTGAAGAAATACTGAAGAATGCTAGGTCCTTAATTAAATATCTAAAACAGTCAGGGGCATTTCAAGGGCATACTATGCTTAAGAGGCAGGGACCATGGGGACTGTGTTCTTCATAAAAAGTCCTTAAGCGTTGTTTGGCAAAACACTCTGTTGGCTAATCAGTATCAATTTCCATTCAAATCAACTGGACCACGAGCGGAGGGCAGTGGCACACACGCCTGCAATCCTGGTACTTAGGAGGATCACAGGTTTGAGGCCAGCCTTGGCAACTTAGCAAGACCCTGTTTCAAAACAACAACAACAACAAAAATAAAAATGGGTGAGGGTGTACCTCAGTTGTAGAACACCACTGGGTTCAATCCCCAGTATCAACAACCAAAAAAAAAAAAAAAAAACTCAAACAAAAACACCCACCAACTGTACCATAAAAGAATAACAATAATAAAAGTAGTATGAATTTCACCTACTGCTACATACTGTTATTATAATCTAGAAAAATACCTAGAAAATGGGTAACCCAAAGTTAGTGATCATGACAACTATTAAATTCCTTACATTCTAAGTCAATGCCTTCTATATAGATTATTTCATCTGATTCAACACCTCTGAAGTGGGCAGGGGACATTGTGATTCCCAATTTACAAACTGAGATAAGTCAATTACAGCTAAGACTGTGAACTGTCACCATGTGCCAGACACTGCAATAAGCAAATTACATGTATTTTCTCACAACAACCCAATCAATTAAGTACCAGTTATCACTGTTTTACATCTGAAGAGACTGAAGCTTAGAGATTTTAATAATGCATTTGAGGCCACACACCAATAATTTCTCCAACTAAAATTGAGATCCAGATTTGGCCGACTCTAAAGCTCAACTCGCATTTACTAGAAAATACTGCGAGGGTTGGAGAGATTCCTTGACTTGCAAAAGGGTCACAAAGCAAATGAGCAGCGCAGTCAAAATTAGAACCCAGGTCTTCCGACTTTCTGTTCAGGTCCCATCCACTATTCTGAAACGGTACAGTTTTGCTAAGTCTATAATTCATGTGTTAACAGAATACGTAGAAAAATTCAAGAGCCAAAGTGCTATACTTTTGCACTACAGAATAATGAGAGAGGAAGAAAAACAAACTACTTCACTTACAAAACAGGAAACCTTTCTAAATGAAAATTAGCAACTGCTAAAGTACGTAAAACTAATAAAAATTAATAAAAACATTGGAGTTTTTCCAAATCACTCCTTTCTTTCAATTAAACTTTGTTAAAGGTTCCTCCACACATAAAAGGTTACACTGGAAAGCATCTGTTTTTGTGCTCAAGAGCTCTGAAAGCATGTTCTAATAGCTAAAACATCTTCTATGACAACCAGCCTATTCTCTCAGGCCTTGTGCTGTTCTTCCAATCTGATTAATTTCCTCATCCTTTACAGCAATCCAAACTAACTCTTCTAAGGATAAAAACCAAACCAAAACAACAAACCATATCGTCTGTTTCTGCATTGACTAGAATTTTGCGCGTCAAAGAAGTCAGACTCTTACCTCCCCATGCTTTGGTCCTGGGAATCTCACGGTTATGAGGGGCACTTCAGGAAGCCAACCCCATCTTATCGACATGATTCGACCCCCATGCCAGGAAATGTGCTTTCACAGAAGGAGGGGCTCATGCCGGCAGGGCAGAGCTCTGCAGCTTTGTGCTGCCACTAGCGAAACCGTAAGAGGAAGCCAGAGACTGGTTGAGAAAGGGAAGAAGGGAGGGCTGAGGCTGCTGGTTTCCTCAAGACAATCTTAACTATTTGAATGCTGCTGTACAACTATTCCAGCTGTAAAGGACACAGAAAATGAAACAAAGATAATCCCCACGCCGGGCGTGGTGGCGCATGCTTGTAATCCCAGTACTTGGGAGGCTGAAACCGGAGGATCCGGGTTCATGGCCAGCCTCAGCTACTGAGTGAGACCCTGTTTCAAAATAAAGAATAAAAAAAAAAATAGATAATCCCCACAAACCCAGTGTGAGCGTATAGTGCTTTTGTTGTGATATGGCAATTCTGATAGGGATTGATACTAAATTTTTAATAGTGGAAGACATCTATTTAAAAATTAAACCCAAAATTTTTTTAAAAAGGAGAATATCATAAGAAAAAATATTAGTGAAGTTGCCTATGATAAAGTAGTGACTTGCCAGTGCAGTGGTGCATGCTTGTAATCCCAGTACTTGGGAGGATGAGACAGGAGGATAATAGGTTTGAGGCCAGCATCAGCAACTTAGTGAGACCCTGTTTCAAAATTAAAAAAATAAAATAGGAGTGGGGTTGTGGCTTGGAGGTAGAATGCCCCTGGGTTCAACACCCACCACCACAAAAAAAGTAGTAACTAGTTGTTTTCTCAAGTTTGACATGTCCATGATAAGTAACTGTCCCAATGCTTAACTGTATGTTGTGGAAATGGACTCTAACAGTATTTAAAAAGGAAAGGTATTGCTAATAACTACATGAGGATACTATGAAAGAAAATGCTTTGTTTTTAAACTTTTTAAACCTATCCTTTTAGACAAGCAATTAAAATTAAAAAAGCAATTGGAGAACATTCTGGACAACTGAGAAAATGGATGTGATTAAGCAATTGTCTAGGCCCATCCTTTTTTTTTGGTGGTGGTACTGGGGATTGAACCCAGAGGCATTCTACCTCTGAGCTACACTCTCAGCCCGTTCTTATTTGAAAACAGGGTCTCATTAGGTTGATGAGAGTCTCACTACTTGCTGAGGGTGTCCTCGAACCTGCAATCCTCCTGTCTCAGCTTCTCAAGTACAGGGATTACAGGCATGTGTCACCACGCATGGCAGGCCCATCCTTTAATCAAAGAAGAAAGGAGAGAACTGTATTTAACACTGATGTAACTCTTTGTAAACACGAATGTACTCTCGAAGGCACTTTTTTTTTTTGGTGGTACCGGGGATCGAACCCAGGGGCATTCTACCTCCGAGCTACACCCCCGGCCCTATTTTTTATCCTTTATTTTGAAACTGGGTCTCATGAAGTTGCGGAGAGCCTCACTAAGTAGCTGAGGCTGGTCGCAAACCCGGATCCTCCAGTGTCCGCCTCCCAAGTAGTGGGATTACAAGTGTGTGCCACCACGCCTGGCTCGTAGGCACCTTTGAGAGGCTGATGAGAATAATTCACTTTAACACAAACCACAGGACCTAGGAGCTGGCACTGAATAATCTTGTTATAAAATCATGTAGTGTGTTAGCTGGACAGGAATTTAACCCTGGCACTCAAAAATACCTATTTCGAGTCAGACTAAGAGTTGATCTAAAATATTTCTAACCCACTTCCAGTTGTCTCTGTAAAGAGGAAAGTTTAATAGAAAAAAGTAATGCAATTGGATGGTTTAGATAGGACCAATTCACTCCCTTTAACATTAGGCATATGAGAGTTTAAATACCTCTAATAAGCAAGCCTACTTATTTAGCAGGAAACAGTACTTACTACCTCTCAAAGATACAAGGACAAAAGCAGAAACTGCCAGTCTTCCGGTTACACTTCCTGTTTAGGCTTAGCCCTCTCTTTCTCAGAAACATTCAACCTATCCCATACCTTATGTCAGTAATTGATAACTGTCAAAAGGGCATGTGACAGATCAGTAACTAAAATTCTTTCCTTTTTTTTGGTGCTACTTTACTGGCGGTTGAACCCAGGTACATTCTACCTCGGAGCCACACCCCTTTATTTATTTTTTATTTTGAAACAAGGTCTCACTAGATTGCTGACAATCTTGCTAAGTTCCTGAGGCTGGTCTCAAACCTGTGATCCTCCTATCTCAGCCTCCCAAGTACTGGGATTACAGGTGTGTGCCACCATGCCTGGCTTCTAAATTTCTCATGTAAATTATATATATAAATATATATATAAATATATATATTTATATATATATTTAAGAACTGTTTAGAGTCACAATACCCTGAATGTAATAAAACTAGATTAATAACTATATGCTATTTTCATATGAATACATACATCATGCTTAATGAAAGCAGAAATTCTAAGAATTTAAAATTCTAAGAATTCATATTAAAACAGTCTTAAAAGTTCTTGTAATTTTCTGTAGGATAATTTTCTTCCCTCTAAACCCAAATACTATATGTATTTTCAATCCACTGATCTTGGCATAAAATCCTTCCACTGCATTTTAAACCTGATTGACTGATTTAATTATTAAATTCATTGCTTATGAAACCAATGAATCTTTCTTGTGTGAGACAAGAAAGAAAAGATGTAGGCTTGAGTCACTTTCTCCACATTAGATAAGATACCAAACTCCTAGAGGAGGGAAATAATACCTACCTTGCAGTGCTGTTGAAAGGATTAAATAAGGTGCTATATGACCGGCTCATAACACATAGTAACAACTAAATAAGTGTCCCTATGTCTTGCTGCTGCTTTTATTACTGTTATTTTTCTTCAAGTATTAGGTTATTTCAAAAAGTACCCTGAATTTATTTCCACTTATGGCCTCATTAGTTTGGGGGTGTATGCACGCTGTGGTGAGAGCCACTGGTGGCCGACCGAGGCGAGACGAGGACTGCCCGCGGTGACACTTACTTTGCTCTTCTTGCTGCTGGACATTTTATTCCTGATGTAGCTGAACGTCCGACTGACTTTGGTTCCACTCTTCCCTTCAAAATCTTTCTTGGAGGGGCTTTGTGGCAGGAAGTTATAGTTCTCTTCAGTTATACTAAACAAAAGCAAGAAGATTGATTTTTTTTTAAAAAAGGACTATGGGAAGCAGAATTAAGAGGTGGGCACTGGCTATTGAATGGTTTCATACAATATCTGAGAACACAGTATGCTACAAAGCCCATGCTGCTAAAACCTGGTGAAGTTTCTTATATCAGCCATTAATGTTTTAATTATGGATTTTGAGTGACTGATGTTAAAAAGAACCCATCAATTATTCTTCTAAATCTAAAATAGCAGCCGGGCGTGGTGGTGCATGCTTGTAATCTCAGTACTTGGGAGGCTGAGACAGGAGGATCGCAGGTTCACGGCCAGCCTCAGCTACTAGCGAGGCCCTCCGCAACTTAGTGAGACCCTGTTTCAAAATAAAGAATAAAAAATAGGGCTGGGGGGGCTGTGTGGCTCAGAGATAGAATGCCCCTGGGTTCAATCCCCAGTATCAAAATACAAAAACAAACTAAACTAGCACTTGAAGCCGGGCATGGTGGCGCACACCTGTAATCACAGTACTTAGGAGGCTGAGACAGGAGGATCGCATGTTTGAGGCCAGCCTCAGCAACTTAGTGATGCCCTCAGCAACTTAGTGAGACCTTGTTTCAAAATTAAATAGGGCTGTGGGTGTAGCTCAAAGGTAGAATGCCCCTGAGCTCAATCTCTAGTACCAAAAATAAACAAACAAATAAAATAGCACTTGATCTATAAACTACTTTGTAACAAATAGGTGTTTGAAAGAAAAGCCATATATGTACTAGGATGACTGGGTACTTTTTTGGGCAGTCTACCTCCAAGCTACACCCCCGGCCCTTTTTAAAAATTAATTAATTTTTTTTTTGCGGTACCAGGGATTGAACCCAGGGGCATTCTACCTCTGGGCTACACCCCCAGCCCTATTTTTTATTCTTTATTTTGAAGAATAAAAGTAGCTGAAGAATTTAAGTAGCTGAGGCTGGCCGTGAACCTGGATCCTCTGGTCTCAGCCTCCCAAGCACTGGGATTACAAGCGTGTGCCATCATGCTTGGCTTAATTAGTTAATTTTTAAAGAGGGTTACGCCAGGTTGCTAAGAGTCTCGCTGTGTTGCTGAGGCCGGCCTTGAACCTGCGATCCTCCTGACTCAGCCTCCCAAGTACTGGGATTACAGGCATGTACCACCACATCTGGCTCCAAGAACACAGCTTTAAAGCTTAAACTGACTGTGAAGGTAGCAGTACCTCATGAGCTTACATATGCATATATACTAGTTATGGAATAAAATGCTGTTAGATTTAGGAATTAAAAGACCCTATAAACTAAGTATGCATAAGTTCATAAAGTCAAATATAACTGTATTAATACATGCAAACAGTAATCTTTATGATAAAAATACTGAAGTTATTAATTTAAAGATATAGCCTTGATTACAAATGACTTCTGATAATTACTCCAAATTGATCACTCAGGAAGTAAGAACCCAATGAGCTCAAATAACTTAGTTTACTTAATTAAACAGCATTAAGATAGTTTGGATTTTCTTCATTTCATTCTGGGAAAAGAAGTGACAAAAGAAATGGCTAGTAATTACCTCTCAGTCAGATTAGCACTGGTGCTGTGGAAGGGCCGTGAACCTAGAGAACAAAAAGGCAAAGAAAAAGTTAAAACAAAAGGATTTAACCCTGATGACAGGTATTTAAAAATTTACCACACAGCCAAAGCACAAATAGTGTTTGCAAGTCAGTGTGCGGTGCCTCCTCCTTCAAAAGTTTTGGAAGAAGGAAAAATCTAACTTGAAACCTTCAAATTAGAGCTGAAGATAAGCAGCAAAACCCAACAATTTTTCCTAATGCTTAAACACATGAAGCATGTTTCATTTCTGTTCTCATTCATGCTCAGTTTCCACAGGCCATCTTTCTGAACTGATGTCACAGGAAGAATATAAAATAAGAAATGAAATGTCACATTTTTCACTGTTAAGCCTGCTTTCATTTATTACTATACTATAAACCTAGTACTACCTGATATCCTCCTGAGAAGTCCTGGCGTGAACAGGAAGGCGCATCAGCGCTGGCTGCTAAAGTCTTGGCCCTGCCACCGACTCAGGGTAAGACAGCTTAATGTCAGTCCCTCAGCTGTGAAATGCTGGGGATAAAACAGACAGGGAGGTCCTTTCCGGGTCAACAGTGGTAAAATGAACGGGGCAGACGCATCCTTCCTCCCTGCCTAACTACACGACCGTAACTGGAAGCAGGTGGTTGACACTGGAGTTAAGTCGGATCTCAGGGCAGTAAGTGGAAAAATCAGAAGAGAATCATTACTTGATCTATCATGTGGTAACAGCGTTTGAGCTGCAGAGGACTTAGATGTGAGCAAGGCCCCAACCACAAAATGATGAATGGCTTCAACTGTTAGTGAGACCAGGTTTAGAAATAATATATGTATAATAGCAACAATATATAACAATATATAAATAATATATAATGATATGTAATAGAAAGAATATATAATATAAATTATATATATATATTTTTTTCCAGGTAGAAACAGCTTGCTCAGTTCTATGTGACCAAAACACACCCTTCTTCTGAGGTTGGTTTTAAGGATCTCTGAGATTACTGTGAGTAACTGTTAATATGAGAGAGATCTGAAAATGTTCCATATCCAGATTCCCAACATTTAAAACTCTTTTTTTTTTTTGCGGTACTGGGATTGAACGCAGGGGTGTTCTACCTCTGCGCTACGCCCCCGGCCCTATTTTTTATACTTTATTTTGAAACCGGGTCTCACGAAGTTGCAGAGGGCCTCACTAGGTAGAGAGAGAGAGAGAGAGAGAGCGCGCGACAGGGAGAGAGAGAGAGAGAGGGAGAGTGAGAGAGAGGGAGGGAGAGAAAGAGAGAGAGAGAGAGAGAGAGAGAACGCTCGCGCGCGCATGCATGAACTGAGGCTGGCCTCGAACCCAGATCCTCCGGTCTCCACCTCCCAAAGTACTGGGATTACAAGCGTGCGCCACCATGCCCGGCTAAAACTCTTTTAAACTCACAATCTCTTCTGGATTCTGAATAGAAATGCATAATTGGAGTTATTACTATAAGTTAAATAGCCAACACATGGAAATAATGTATAAGAAGCTTCAGAAAGAACTCTAAGTCTTCAAAGATTGCCTCCTCTAGTTTTTCTTTCCCCCGCTTGGGGTTCTTCTATGTCACTGACAATGCATGGTAACAACAGAGAGGTGAGAGGGGAAGATCAGCAGGGTAAGAGTCAGGATCCCCAAGATCTGAACCCCTACTTCTACATCATCCGGGTATGAAATGATCTAATCTCAAGATGCCTTAGTTAGCCTAAATCAGTGGCTTTAAAACCTTTCCCACATGAAAAGTGTCAGATGATATGAGCAGCACTAAATTCCCTCAGGCTGCCAGGATTCTGCTATACCTGTAAGCAATTACCTAGTAAGTTACCACCCTAACAATACGAACAAAATAAAAATAAAATTCATAATGTAGAAAAACATCCAACACAGAGCCTGGCCAATTTATGATAAGACACCAGTACATTTCTGTGGAATAAATTAAAGACTGAACAAACATGTGATTAGGTACTGGAGGAATCTATGACTCCTATAAGCATTTCCAACTTTTCACTGCTCAAAAAAATTCAGTGCAGTTACTATGACCTCTTAGCTGTAACCGGTTCTAAGACTGATTAAGAATTGTTATCAAGTGTTCAGAGCATCTAAGAGTGTGAAGCAATCTACATTACTTCTATAACGTAGATAACTTCTATAACGTAGTTACTTCTATAACTTCTATAAATTAGAGAGAGAAGAAATCTGTCATTGAAGTTAGCACACAGAATATTATTCCGAGTAAATAACACATTTCAACCAGACGTTTTCTTTTAAAGGCACAAAATAGCCTGTAGACCTATTATACTAACATCCAGGGACTTCAGGTGGCAACTATTAGATAACCATGGCCAATAATTTTCAAAGTGCGTTTCACAGAACACTTGTGTCATGAAATGTTATAGATAATCCTAGTTAATAAATTTGGAAAACACAGCAGATCAAACACTGCCTTGGGACTTTACAATGTATACACATTAGGTTTTTTTTTTTTTTTTTTTGCAGTACTGGGGATTGAACCCAGGGGCATTCTACCTCAGAGCTACACCTCCTACTTTTTTATTCTTTATTTTGAAACAAGGTCTCACTAAGTTGCACAGGGCCTCACTAAATAGCTAAGGCTGGCCGCAAACCTGTGATCCTCTGGTCTCAGCCTCCGAAGTACTGGAATTATAAGGGTGCGCCAGCCGGGCGTGGTGGCGCACGCTTATAATCCCAGTACTTTGGGAGGCAGAGACCGGAGGATCCGGGTTCGCGGCCAGCCTCAGCTCTCTCGCTCTCTCTCTCCCTGTCTCTCTCTCTCTCTTTCTCTCTCTCTCTCCCCTTAGTGAGGCCCTCCGCAACTTCGTGAGACCCGGTTTCAAAATAAAGTATAAAAAATAGGGCCGGGCTGCGTTCAATCCCCGGTACCGCGAAAAAAAAAAAAAAGCGTGCTCCGGCTACACATTAGCATTTTAAACTTGCTTAACCCAGAGTTTCTTAAATTTATTTGGCCATGAACCAACCTCCCCCCTTTTTTTCTCTGCCCTCCCCACAATTCTCACTGATATGTTTGAGTTTAAGAAACACGTGTGTGTGTGTGTGTGTGTGTGTGTGTGTGTGTGTGTGTGTGTGTTTCTTACTGGGGATGAAACCCAGGGGCATTCGACCTCTAAGCAACACCTCCACCCCTATTTTATTTTGAAACAGGTTCTCACTAAGTTGCTGGTGCTGGCCTGGAACCTGTGATTCTCCTGTCTCAGCTCCCCAACTACTGGGATTATGGCCATACGCCGCGCCCGGCTGGGGAACGTGTTTTGGGAAATGCTAGTCATTCAATTCAAAGGTTTCTTCAGTTTCTGTACTTTGAGGATTCCATCCTGTTGGATGGGCTAAGTGGTCAGTGCAGTTATGGAATTATATTTCTATATTAGTGGATGAAGAAATATTACTGGAACTTTAATTTGTCATGATGATCTGGCTACTTCCTAGAGAATTACCAATACTTTGAGATGAAACAGCTTTGAGAATTTTTTTTTTTTTTGCGGTACTGGGGATTGAACTCAGGGGCGTTCTACCTCCAAGCTACACCCCCGGCCCTATTTTTTTTTTATACTTTATTTTGAAACCGGGTCTCACAAAGTTGCGGAGGGCCTCACTAAGTAGCTGAGGCTGGCCCCGAACCCGGATCCTCCAGTCTCCACCTCCCAAGTACTGGGATTATAAGCGTGTGCCACCACGTCCAGTCAGCTTTGAGAATTTCTAAAACTCAAAGTTGAACTTAGTTCAATTCAAAGTTGAAGTGAATTTTTGCAACTTTCTTCCTATTACAGTTGGCATAATGTAATATATCTTATTGTGCATTTGTCAAATATTTTTTAATAGTGAAAAACATACTGAATATTAATGTGGCCCCCATTTAAAGCTAAATTAACTAAACTTTGTATTACTGTGCCAAAGATATTTTTCTTTAAAAATGCAAAAATGTCAGCCAGAGAAATACTTATATCGCTGAAACTTTAGATCTGCAAGTGGAAGGGAATTAGGGTACTCAAGCATACAGATATCTGTTTGGGACTCATAATATTGGTTATATAAAATGAAAACAGTTCATTTTTCTTTTTGTGGTACTAGGAGTTAAACTCAGGGGCACTCTACCATTGAGCTACATCCCTAGCCCCTTTTTATTCTGAGACAGTGTCTTGCTAAGTTACAGAGACTGCCCTCAGTTGAACTTGTGACCCCTCGCCTTGGCCTCCTGAGTAGCTGGTGTTATAGGCGTGCATTATTGAACTTCATGACAGAAATGGTTTTTCCATTAAAAATAGCAGTCCCAGCTGGGCATGGTGGCACATGCCTATAATCCCAGTACTAGGGAAGCTAAGACAGGAGCATCGCAGGTTCACCGCCAGCCTCAGCAACCTAGTGAGACTCTTAGTAACCTAGAGAAAATGTTTCAAAATAAAAAACAAAAAAGGCTGAGGGTATAGCGTGGAGGTAGAACACCCCTGGGTTCAATCTCCAGGAGGGAGAGAGGGAGAGAGGGAGGGAGGGAGAGAGAGACGAGAGAGAGAGAAGAGAAAGAGGAGAGAGAAGAGGAGAGAGAGAGACAGAGAGAGAGAGAGAGAGAGAGAGCAATCTTGGAATATCCTAGAAATCTTGCACAATGGAAGACAATGAGTTTCATGAAGGGAGGATCCATTTCCTTTCCAAGTTTACTAAATCTGATTATTTCAAAAGGTTATTAAGCAGGGCATGGTTGTGCATGCCTGTAATCCCAGTACTTGGGAGGCTGAGACAGGAAGATCACAGGTTCAAGGACAGTCTCATTAACTTACTGAGATTCTCAGCAACTTAGAACGATCCTATTTCAAAACAAAAATATTTAAAAAAGGGAGGCCTAGGGGTGTAACTCAGAGGTAGAATGCCCCTGAGTTCAATCCCCAGTACCACACACACAAACAAAGTTATGAAACTAGGTATTATTAAGATATGTATTCAATCTGAAACTTACAGTTTATCAAAAGGACTGAAACATGAAAATTTCAAAGGAGAGAAAAAATATATAACTCCCATCCTTTAATTTATAGGGTAACAAGTTAGACCCTATAATTGGTCTGCAATGATGAGAAGAAAAAAAGTTTAACATTAGCTTTTAAAAAACTATTTATTTATTTGTACTAGGGATTGAACCCAGGGGCCTGCCACCTCTGAGATACATCCCCAGCCCTATTTTATTTTGAAATCTCTTTACTCCCCTCCCGTTATAGTTTATTTTGAAACAGTTACTGAGGGCTTCTCTAAGTTGCTGAGACTGGCCATGAATCTGCAATCCTGTCTCAGCCTCCCAAGTGCTGGGATTACAGGAATTCTCCACTACGCCCAGCTAACATTTGCTTTTAAATGCCACAGATGGACAACTAGGTATCTATCCCATGAGACAGAAAAATGAACCAAGGAGAATGAAACTAACATTGTCAAATGAAAATTTTATGAAATTAGCACTCAGTATTACTGAGGGCACAGAGCGGGACGGGAGCACATCCCTTATGCCTTTGAAGGTGTTGTTCTGGAAAGATGCCCTGTGCCTTGTTAATAGGAGGCCAGTGGATCAACCAGGGTTAGTAGTGTACAGAAGATGAAAAAAAGTTTTCTCCAAGTCAGTTGTCAAAGGCATGCATGAAGTCCAATGATGTATAAAAGATGGTTCTCACACAATTTAATTTTTTTTAGTATCAAGCCTATAGCACCGAGAGCTAGCCAGACCCTGGAGAACAGCCACTGGCACTAAAGTTGCTTACTTACTACGTAACTCTTCCTCCTCATCACTGGAGTAAGAAGAGCCAAGGGAAAAGAGAGTTTTAGATTTAAGAAGGAGCGGAGAGATGCTGATGGAGAAGGAGATCCGCCTTGCTGGCTGCGTCTGCTGTGGAGCTGACAAGTGGGTTAACAGAAAGAAACAGATTATGCCGGATAAAGTAACAGGCACCTCCAACCCATGCGGAAACAGAATGACGTCATTGGCTTATGGGATTCCAGGGAAAGGCTGTCTAGATGAACGATGTAATTTGTTTACATTCTCTATTTTCATTTCTGAATATACAGAATTCCAATGCAGTTTTAAAAAACATCCAACAAGTATGTTCTTGTTAGATTATAAAAACAAGAAGTAAACTATTTTTTTTTTCTTTTTTGGTGGTACTGGGGATTGAACCCAGGAACATTCTACCTCCAGCCCTTTTTCTGTTTTATTTTGAAACAGGGTCTTGCTAGGTTGCTGAGAGTCTTGCTGAGATTGGACTTGAGCCTGCGATCCTCCTGTCTGAGCCTCCTAAGCACTGGGATTACAGGCATGCGCCACCATGCCCGGATGGTAAACTGTTTTTAATGGTCACAATTCATAGCTAGAGTTTTCTTCCTTAAAAGCATATGGAAAACACGCAGTAGTGGTGTTCTCCTCAGGATTCTTTGGCACTCTTCTCACGCACCGCGAATATTCTCATTCATTCCCATCTCTTAACAGACAATGTACATACGCAACATTCTGGAAATTCACATCTTTCTGGCCTTCAAAGACAGACCTCTCCTTTCAGGGCAGACTTGTTCATCTTCCTACTCATTGTGGATGGACTCTCCACAGGCAGCTGAACTGAGTTAAGTATGGAAAAAGTTAATTTATCTTTTCCCACTGACCTGCTCCTCCTCCTATATTCCTTCATTTGGTAAGTGGCACCTCACATCTAATGAGTTACTGAAAATAGAAACATGGACACCATCTTTGAATCCATACCGAAAACCTCGCTCAGAACTCCCCCTCCCCTTTTTCTTTTTGTGCTGCTGGGGATTGAACCCAGGAGTGGTCTACCTCTGAGGTACCCCCCACCCCCAGACCTTTTTGACTTTATTTTGAAACAGCGCTAAATTAGTGTGCGTTGGCCTGGAACCTGCAATCCTCCTGCCTCAGCTTCCCACATATTGGGATTACAGGTGTGCACCACAGTGCCTAGCCTTCACTCAGGCCTCCTTCAACTTCCCCCTGCGGTCCCTGCTCTAAGCCCTGGCTCAGGACAGCATCTACCATGTGAATCCTGCCCAAGCCTTCTGTGGATCCACCAGTCTCTCCTCCCCAGCACTTTCTTCGGTGTGCTTGGCCTTAAGTGTTTTAATCAAACTACAGTGACTACTGCTCTCAGGAAAGAAGCTCAAATTCCTCAGCTTAGCTTTCCACATATGAATTCACCCAGCTAATTCCTAGTTTCTTTGGACATTACTTCTCCTTACTAAACTTTCTCTAACCCCTGAAATCTGACGCTTGCACAACATCAAATGTTTTAGTTGCTCTACCAATTGTTTTCTATTAGATTCCTTTGTTCTCTTCTCTGTAGGTCTAAGTGTGGTCAGAAAAGAAAGCACAATCTTTCAGTTCATTCCTCTCTGGCCACTGGTTAGTTTGGTGCACAGCAAAGAGTCGGTAGTCAAGTATGTACTGGGTAAACAAAGTCACAAAGGCGGTTTCCTTTATCAGGCTTCTGGAACTCTTAATGTTCTAAACGAAATCCGAGAAAACGCCCTGTACCTACTGATAGGAAAGCCACTCCATACCCCAGATAAATGCTAAGTGATGTAAGACTATTTGCTGTCTGCAGACACTGCAAGTAACAAGAACCAAAAAAATGTTGGCCCAAATATATTGACACAGGCCTCGGAGGCAGTGACAATCCTATACAGAAAATATCACTGTAATGTGTGTCCTAAAGTATTTCCAAATGCAAAGCAAATTTTGGAAATGACAATGAGCTGCCTTATTATCTATAATCTAAGAGTATTCCCTTTTTGTGTTAAGAAATTATGGATGAGGAAAAAACCTTACTTTTATGAACATCTGAAAAATATCCCTAGCCAGGTATGATGGGGCACAATGGCACATGCCTATAATCCTAGTACCTGGGAGGCCAATACAGGAGGATCACAGGTTCAAGGCCAGCCTGGGCAACTTAGTGAGACCGATTAAAAATGAAAATAAAATCAACTGGGGGTGTAGTTTGGAGGTAGAATGCCCGTGGGTTCAATCCCCAGCACTAACAAAACAAAACAAAAACAAACAGGGCTGGGGGTGTAGCTTAGAGGTAGAGCTCCCCTGAGTTTAACCCCCAGTACGCCCCCCAAAGAATATCCTTAACATACATGGAAATCTCCAACATATATGGGAAGATGTTCTGGTAACATGGTGATGCAATTTTAAATGCACTCAAAGTTCACACACACACTAAGTACATACATATGTATCTACCAATTACTAATCACATATAGAAATATACATATAGCAATATAATTTAATAAAAAGATCAAAATGTCTATTTGCCTGACTAAATTTTTGTTCTTTTGGATGTGTTTATCAATGCTATCTTCAAATAGAACTATGTTTTAGAAAATATATATCTGGCCGGGCGTGGTGGCGCACGCTTGTAATCCCAGTACTTTGGGAGGCGGAGACCACAGGATCCGGGTTCGCGGCCAGCCTCAGCTCTCTCGCTCTCTCTCTCCCTGTCTCTCTCTCTCTCTCCTTAGTGAGACCCTCCGCAACTTCGTGAGACCCGGTTTCAAAATAAAGTATAAAAAATAGGGCCGGGGGCGTAGCGCGGAGGTAGAACGCCCCTGCGTTCAATCCCCGGTACTGCAAAAAAGAAAAAAAAGAAAATATATATCCGGGCAAGGTGACGCTTGCCTGTAATCCCAGTACTTGGGAGGCTGAGACAGGAGGATTGCAAGTTTGAGGACAGCCTCCCCAACATAGTAAGACTCTTAGCAACTTAGTGAGACCCTGTTTCAAAATTTAAAAAAATGAAAAAGGATAATATATGTATTTCAGTAAATTTCCATCCCACTGTCCAAAGTTAAAGAACAAGTACAGAAAAGAATTGAAATAACCTCATGAGCAATGATGTCTCACTTTGCAGAGGCTCTTGCAATCTTTGGTCATGTGGCTCATTTATCTTTTCAGGCCTGGTACAAATTCTATGTAAATGCTCAAGTTCAGTTCTCAAGATGGCCTTTGCTTTCATAGCAATGCATGCTGTAACAATTCCAAGCTTGTTCCCCCTCAAAACGTACATGAGAAAGTGGGCAAACTCACACAACATAAATGAAGGTGGAATTTCAAGCCATACAAAATGAAGGAAAAATAAAATCTCACTAACAAGCATATTATTTATTTATTTATTTATTTTTATTTTTTGCTGTACTGGGTATTGAACCCAGGGGCATTCTACCTCTGAGCTACACCCTCAGCCCTATTTTTTTATCTTTTATTTTGAAACAGGGTCTCATTAAGTTGTGGAGGGCCTTACTAAGTAGCTGAGGCTGGCCACGAACCTGCGATCCTCCTGTCTCAGCCTCCCAAGTACTGGAATTACAAGCGTGCGCACCACACCCGGCTAGGTTAAAACATCTAATGGGCACAACTCCCCGTGACATTATCACTACTAATGCACTCAGGGCTCTGGGACACAATGAAGCAGTTTCTCAACTATCTGAAGCATCCTCTGGGTGGAGCTATAAAAAGGTTACAAACAAGCCGGGCGTGGTGGCACATGCTTGTAATCCCAGGATTTGGGAGGCTGAGACAGGAGGATCCGGATTCACGGCCAGCCTCAGCTACTTAGTGAGTCCCTCCGCAACTTAGTGAGACCCTGTTTCAAAATAAAGAATAAAAGTGTCCGGGCGTGGTGGCGCACGCTTGTAATCCCAGTACTTTAGGAGGCGGAGACCGGAGGATCCGGGTTCGAGGCCAGCCTCAGTTCTCTCTCTCTCTCCCTGTTTCTCTCTCCCTGTTTCTCTTTCTCTCTCTCTCTCTCTCTCTCTCTACCTAGTGAGACCCTCCGCAACTTCGTGAGACCCGGTTTCAAAATAAAGCATAAAAAATAGGGCCGGGGGTGTAGCACGGAGGTAGAACGCCCCTGGGTTCAATCCGTGGTACTGCAAAAAAAAAAGAATAAAAAACAGGGCTAGGGGTATAGCTCAGAGGTAGAACGCCCCTGGGTTCAATCCCTGGTACTGCAAAAAAAAAAAAAAAAAAAGAATAAAAAATAGGGCTGGGGGTGTAGCTCTGAGGTAGAATGCCCCTGGGTTCAATCCCTGGT
>PVJS01023844.1:0-29218 GCA_004027185.1 Glis glis
CTTCAGTGTGGAGCAGTGTGCACAGTGCCCGTGCGTCCTGTAACTTGCCCTGATTTTGTAGCCCTCCGGAATCTAGTTTAAAAGAACACACACACACACACACACACACACACACACACACCACTTCCTAATTAGCTAAACTTTAACACCTTGTAGATTTCCTTTCTGTCTTCTGCTCCCGGCGCTGTTAGACAACTGACAAGAAAACAGCCTGATTCCTAATTTAAGTGTTGCTATCAGTCTCCGTAAGCGTGGGTCTCTTATAGACCTAAGGATGGGGCGGGGGTGGGAGCGCATATCCTTAAACCCGCGCGAATGCCACCGGCTCAGCGTGGAAAACTATTGCTAATCCCTAGTTTGCGTCTCTGAGTTTTAACTCCCCCACATTCTCCAGCGTCTAGTTTCTCCCAGTCTCCGGTCTGCGAACAAAGTTCCTATAGCATCCACTTACCAGGTAACCAGGATTTCCACAACAAAGCTCGCGGCGCGAGTGACAGCGGGCATCCAGCGCTGGCGAGGAGTAACTTGGGCTCCAGTTCCTCAGCGCGCTCCCCGGGCTCTGCCTCCTTCGGAAATGAAAACTCCCATCCAAGCCAAGGGACTGAGCGCGGAAACCCGGCCCAAGCGCCGTGAGTGCGCGCGCGTCTGCGAGGGCAGTGGCTGCTAGGAGAGGAGGAGGCAGGAGGGGGGCGGCCGGACCCTCGGCATCAGCTCATGCTCCCGCAACACGCAAACGCACGCAAATGATGTTAAAAAGTTGAGTTGCGACTTTGTGCCTCCTTCGTCCTGCCCATCCTCACCCCAGGCCAGGGGATGCGTGTGGGGGCCGGGCCCGGGAGGCTGGCTAATTGCTGCGGGCGCGTCCCGTCGGGGCAGCGCCGGTGCGAGCCTGGAGGGCGGCCCGGCGCGGACCCGGGGTGCGGGGAGGGGCGGCGGTGGCGGCCCCCGGCGCCCGTGCCTGTGCGCGCCGCGCTCTGGGCTGCCCGGGAGGCGCAGTGCGGACGCGGCTGCAGGAGAGGGGGAGAGGGAGGGAGGGCGGCTGCCTGGCGAGAAGTGTGGATGTGTGTGCGGCCGCGAGGGCCGGCCTGCAGCCAGCTGCTTCCTGAGTGTGAGCGCCGAGGCGGAGGGGGCGCGCTGGGGGCGGGCTCGCTGGTCACCAGGCTGGCCAATTCGAAGGCCGAGCTCCTGTCTCCCTCTCGACGCACACGCACACTCCTTCCTGTGCAACAGGGTGTCAAAGAACTCCAGAACAGGGGAGCAGCAAGAAGACACTTCGGCTTCTTCCTGGCCTTATGTGTTGCACCGACTTTTTTTTTTAACATGAAAAAGTGTCCGCGCGTTTAGACAGGATTTGATGTCAAGTCCTAAGAACAAGAGAAAAAATAGTAGTAAAAGGAAGACAGTGGAAACTAAAAAGTGGAAAATCTCAAAAGGGATTCTCTAATGTATGGGATTGGATGCACGTGACGATCTGTAAACTGGATGGCTAAAGCAGAAAGGATGCCTGTGGCATCTTTTCAAGGTATCCGATGGAACATAGGAAGGTGATGGAAGTGTAGCAAGGGGATAAAACCCTAAACTCAATGCGTGGAATGGGGCACCTTCCCTGAATTGTACATCTGCACAGTGTGGTGCCTTCTTCTTAAGAATACAACATCTTTCTCTTCATACTCCACCTAAGCTATGACCCCAACCTTTCTGTTTAACCAGAGCCCTCAAAAAGTTGTCGCCTTCTAGAAGAGCCACTTTTAGTGGATCCTCACATGGATTGCCAAAGACGTGGGTCTTGGGAATCCATGTATCTACTGCACACAATATCCTCCAGTTAGGCCTTTCTGTAGTGAGAGTATTATTCTCAATAATACTGGCATGAAGTGAATGAGTGAGGGGGCCACAGACACGATTGGAACTCCACCTTCCTTAAGAGTATTCTGCTCTCACTCAAATATAAATTAGCATTTAAGTAGAAGATACTATGATCAAGATAGAAGCCCTCAAGGTCACAACTGACTTACCCTAGAAAGCCAAACCAAAAGGTTATTGGCAATTTTCATGTCTCTTATTTCAGCAGGAATATTACTAGACTTGGGTTTTATACATGATAGTAACATCCCCCAAAGAAATCCAGTTTTCACAATACTTTTTCTTATGTCTTATTATGATCCTCTTTTCCTTTCCCTTAGGACACAAACTCATCAGAATACTAATCACCAGAATATCTGTCAGTAGAAGTAGAGGAAGGAAACAAATTAATAAGTGCTTATGATATATCATTCTGTCAATTTTTCAATTTCTCCCTCTCTTCTTCATGTCCTTTTAAATGAAAGTACCCAAACCCAAGATGGCAATAGACAGGCTCAACCACACATAAGAAAAGAAAAATACTCATAAAATGAAGCATGCAGCAACATCACAAAAACAAAGAAACCAAATAGTGGAAATTGCCATGACTATTCCATTGTGGCTAGTTATTGCAACATGCCTGACATTCACATAAAACTCCTCCTCATTAACTCCAGCCTTTAGGAGCAGAACAAGATGGAAACGCTGACCCTTGGATGCATCATGGGAAATTCTGTTCATCAGACGCGTGCTATACTACTGATAGTATTTCAAATACAATGGTTTTGATGCATGGAATGGTATCCTAGGGGCTTCAAGAAGTTCCCAAACTTCCCACTCGGGAATAGCATAGCTGGAAGAGAGAAAAATATAGTGCTACACCCTACTTTGATCAATGGCTCCTGGAAATAAAACATTGGAAAAATTATGAATCATCAACTCAAAGATCCCCAAAATTATGTGAGCCCAAGGGTAGAAGTGCATTTTGTTCAGGTGAGAGTTTTATGAGCCTCTAACATTCTGAAGACATTTGCCACTAAATAGACAGCGCTTTGGTTGGATTTTTCTTTCTCTCTTTCTTTTTTTTTTCTTTTCTTTTTTCTTTCTTTCTTTCTTTTTTTTTTCTTTGCCAAGAATGTAGATCTACAATGTCCTGATATTTCATGAGCTGTAGTAAAAATGCAGTGCTACCAACACAACCTAGGAGTGACTCAGAATGAGATCTCTACCTCTTCTGGGCTGAACTGGTCAGCCAAAGGGAGCGGTGGTAATGAGAGACAGTGGGAAAGGAAGTAATGTTGTTCAGAAATTATACTCTCCCCTCCCCGTGAGCTCTCCATCATGCTTAGGAATCATGCTCTGGCAGTCTTTCAACCAGATAGGTGGGAACTGCAGCCCAGCCAGATCTTTCCTCTCTGGAGACCCATGTTGTGTGCGCCTCCACCGCTGACTCAGGGCAGTTGACTCAGCAGACAGGGCCCTGCTGCCAGCTCCAGTCCAGTTCTCATTCATTTGAGAAATATTCAGTGAGTGCCTACTCTGTCCAAGGACTGAGACTAAAGGGATCAACACTGGTAGGCATGGTACATGGGAGGATGTTACATAAAGCCTTTGCCCGGTGTCTGGGTTATAGTAAACCCTCAAAGCATGAAGGCTCTTTGCTTATATTATGTCATCTTTCCTCAAAGCAATTGTATGGACATTAGTAAGCCTTTCTTTATAAGCAAGGACATTGAAGCTCAGTAAACCATTAAAAAGAGTCAGAGATAGAGCCAGGTTTGCCAGTCTAGAAGCCTCAAGTTCTTCTGACATTGCTATCCTACAAAACAACCACATATTTTTTTCAATATGTCAAAGCATATTACAGGTGTATGAAGTGCAAGGCATCTTTTAATCAATATTGGATGAGCACAATTAAGTATGCAGGGTGCATGGAGGAGGCAGGAATAATTTCCTACACCGAGGCATGGAGTAGCCTGGCTGTTTGAGCTGGACCTCAAAGAAGCACAGAAGGACATAGAGTCAAAATAGGAGCACTCACAACCTCACAGTTATAGCAAAGGAATAGTCCTAGAAAGAACATTCTTTCTTTTTTTTTTTTTTTTTTGCGGTACCGGGGATTGAACCCAGGGGCGTTCTACCTCCACGCTACACCCCCGGCCCTATTTTTTATACTTTATTTTGAAACCGGGTCTCACAAAGTTGCGGAGGGCCTCACTAAGGAGAGAGAGAGAGAGAGAGCTGAGGCTGGCCGCGAACCCGGATCCTCCAGTCTCTGCCTCCCAAAGTACTGGGATTACAAGCGTGCACCACCACGCCCAGCTTAGAAAGAACATTCTAACAGCAAAATTTCAGGCAAACTGACTTGGGTCAATCGGAGTGATCTCACAGCAAACCATTTACAAATTTGCAAAAACTATGATCAGATTCCTACTCCTGTTGAGTGCCCATAGAAAGAAAGAAACACATTTGATCCCCAAAATGCAGATAAGTTAGCTAATGGCACCAGTGATAGTATGCCTAGCTACGCGCACACACTCACTCACACACATCAACAGGCAAGAGTCCAGTTAGGTAGAAACGCAGTGGAAAAAGTCGGTGTTTGCCAAATTAAAGAGGGAAATGAAATGTGTAAGATGGAAAATTTCCATTTTACCTTCCTGAGGGAGTAATACAAATAGTGAAATGCAGCAAATTTCACATTGTTATCAGTGTTTGATACCTTAATAAAACTTAAGTTAAACCTCCCTAGTAATTTGCCACCCAGACTCTCCTGCTTACCCATCAGCGATTGATGGAAGTTTTAAAAATTCTTATTTATACTCACCATATTCATAGCATCATAATTCTTTTCTCTTCTCCAAGGTCAAAACTGTGAATCAGAGTCTAAAATGTATTATTCCAAATTCAACTGACCCAAATGTGAAATATTTTACTCCATACAATGTCTCTCAATCTCTTCTGACTGGTAATTATTTTTTTTCTTTTCAATTTATATAGACCTAACTGAGAGGCATCTAAAATTCTACAAAGGTCAGCAGGATATTTCTTGACATATTACTAAGGTATATCTGTAAAGGGCTTACCAAAAGAAAAATGAATCCATAATTATATACACTATTCTGCAGGCAGCCAGTAACTGTTTTACTGCTTCACAACCACACTGGCCATTTACATATGGTGTAAAATTACTTACTTAGTCAAGATGCTATCTTATCCATAACTGCCTTCTGTAAGTGTCTCCTAATGGCTTTAACGAACTTTTCTTTACATGCCTTTCATGGCCCAGCAGTAGTGCTGGGCACTAGTAAATAATTAATGCTAATCAAATGAATGGATCCATTAATGAGGATGTGAAAACATAGTTTTCCTACTTTCAGAGATGGTGAATAGCACTGACAACTTGTCTTTGTGCATGTGTGTAATTGTTTCAATACTCCAAGAGTCTAAACATCTGTCCTTCTCTTTCTGTGCTCCCAGGCCTTTCACATTATTTCTTGATGAAGAAAATTCAGAGTCTATGCAAACATTTGAGTGTGGGGTTGACTCTCCCTTTCCCCTTCCCCAACCTGACTTTCCTATCTGACCCTCACTATCTCCTTCACACTGAGCCAGGTCATTGGCATCACACCTTGAATTCTACACACACACACACACACACACACACACACACAAAAGACTTCATACCAAATGCTGTGGAGAAGGAAGAAAAGAGAAGGAAAATAGAATCAGGTTGCAAAGGAAAAGGCAAATTTTTTTAAACAACGAGAGGAAATGAAGAAGGCAGGGCAGTACTGGGACACCATTAGAATAATAGAGAGTAATAAATTCATTTTCAGTGGAATTAAGCTCTGGGAAAAAATAGTTGGGTGGCTTTTCAGTCTCCTCCATGACTTTCCTGAAAGAGGAGTTAAATAATTAGAAGTGTTCTACAAATCCAAAATTCGAATGATGCTGAAGCTCTTGGGATGTTTTCATATGTATACACACTTCTATTCTCTTTTAACGATGAAGCAGGATGCAGCATGGGGACAGGTGTACTTTTGTTGTCCACTGTTCAAATGACCAATTGCTCCACCCTTGGTGAGTATGTTGACTTCCTTCAGGCTGGGGATACTGCTCCAACTTCATTATCTGCATTACCTCATTTAATTCTCGCAATAGCCCAGTGAGGTGGGATCTAGCACAACTTCCATTTTACAGATGAGAAAACAGAGGCAGAGAAGTGGAACTCTTCCCAGTGCCACCCAGCATATGTGGGAGTGGCCCAGCTTCAAATGGAAGGAGTCTCCTATATTAACCAACACTCTATTAACTCTTTCAAGGAAGGAAAGCCTGCTTCCACCTGACGTTTACTTATTCATTCCCTCAAGCAGCATGGCATATTAGAAGGAAAGTGGACTTTGGAATCAGAAAACCTGAAAATCTGAACTCTGAAATCTCCTCCCAGGAGCCAGGGACTGGTTCCTGCACCACAAGGGACCTTAGTTCTGCTACCCAAGCTATGGCACAGACTGCGTGGGCATTGTGCCACTGGCCAGCACACAGGCACAACCAGGAGTGTTCCTTATTGGTAACAGGCACAGTCCAGGACTTCAGGGGAAACTGATCCCAGTCCCAGCTACAGCTACAGAATGGCCTTGATAATCCCAAGAGAAATTCCACTTCCCTCTCAAAGCAAATGGCTCATACATCTGCGCCCAGGCCAGTCCATGCAGGGCATTCCCCTAGCCTTGAGGATTGGGTCAAGAGCAGGCATGTGACCTAATTTGGGCTAATGAGAGGTAAAGACAAAAGCTCTTTAGCGGGTTTTGGAGAGGTGGCCTTTCCTCCTCTGTGTGTTGTATAGTGACAAAAGTGAAGCTCCCGTCCTTTGGGCCTGTAAAGAGAGATACTCAATGGAGGGCAAGGTGGAGAAGGTGGCAGAAAACGGGGGCCAGGCCTTGATGGAACCACACCTGATCTCCACCTGACCTCTTGACTTTCTCACTTGTGAGAATCAGTAAATTCCTTTTATTTTTTAAACAAACAGCTGACAACAACTTACAGAAATGCCTAATGCATTCAAGGAATCATGGAGAGTACAGAGATAAGCAAGACAAGCTTCAAGGGGCTCACCCCCTAGTAAATACTTCAGTGGTTTCTGTGACATCATTGTAGCTTGGTTATTTTTTTAAGTTACGGTTCATGCTCTCTTCAGGACCCTTCTACCATTTGGACAGTATAATATTAAGCAAGAGACATTCCACTTCTCCTATAATTACACAATGCCCCCTTTCACATCAGCTGGTCAACCTTTAGGGGTCAGATAGAGTGGCCTATCCATTTGGTTGTCAGACAACTGCCTTGAAAAGCCAGGCTACTTCTGCATGTTCCCAGTTACTGGTTAACAAATGTTGCCCCAGAACTCAGCACCTAATAGGAAATAGATGCATTCCTGAATTCCTATTGAAATTGGACTTTTTCTCATTCTCAGATGAAAAAAAAAAGAGCCTCCAAGATTTTCCTGGAATGGCATTTATAAACAGAAAAAGAACTGTGTAGTGGTACTTGCCCAGGGGTCTCTGAGACTCGCTCATTTTTGTGGCTATTGCTGTTGTTATTAATCCATCCTTCAAATTTTTCAGTTCATCCTTGACCATCCTCCCCACCCCCATGTTCTTCCGTGTCAGAACTCAGTGGCATTTGAAACTCTAGCTATAGATATCATTCGGGGCTGTCGGCATAAGTGAAAGGGACAGAGAGTCCTTAGATTCTAGATTGAATTTAGGGCCCAGCAGTTAGACCATTTGAACTTGATAATAACGATGTTATCTCAGCAGGTTGCATAGATCAGAAATGTTCTTCCTGTTGCTGCTTTCTTTTTTTTCCCCTTCCAGTAAGAAGTGGACATGAAGGAGAAAGTGCGGGTGCCGGGTTCCAAGCAGTCAACTTAAACCCAGTTTAGCTATGGCGGTGATAGCAACTCACATTTATTCCGGGCCCATTATGTGCCAGGTCTAAGTCAACTACTTGAGATGCTTGATCTCATTTGATTCTCACAGGGATGGGTTCATAAGTGACAGAGGGGAGACTAGAACCCAGGCCCCTGGCTCCAGCACAGGTGTTCCTGGCTGTAACACTGTACTTCCTCCATAGAGGACTGCTTACTGTAAGACATTTTGATGAAATATATAATAAACATATGTAAAAACAATTATTTGTGGCACTGGGGGTTGAACTCAGGGGCATTCTACCTCTGAGCCACACCCCCTGACCTATTTTATTTTTTATTTTGAAACAGGGTCTCACTAAGTTGCAGATAATCTCACTAAGTTGCTGAGGCTAGCCTTGAGCCTGTGATCCTCCTGTCTCAGCCTCCCAAGTACTGGGATTACAAGCATGTGCCACCACACTTGGTGCAGTAGTAGCTTTCTAAAAAGAAAGGCAGAGACCTGAGCTAATAAGCTTGCTCTGTCTTGCCATGTGATGCCCTGTACCATCTTGGGACTTTGCTGAGAGTCCTCATCAACATTAAGGCCCTTACCAGATGCAGCCCCTCAGCTTTGGGCCTTCAGAACTGTAAGCCAAATAGATCTTTATTCTTTACAGATTTCCCAGTCTGTAGCATTCTGTTGTAGCAAGAAGAAATGGACTAATACTTCCCCCACGCCTCCAAGCCTTGCCCCTGACACTCCATCTACATGGGATGACCTTTACTGTCCACCTCCTCCTATTCTGTGAGGCTTTCTGTGATAGGGAGAATAATGTCTCCCCCAAAGTGTACAAACCCTAATCCCTGGAACCTGCAAATAGGCAAAAGGGACTTAAGGTTGCAGATAGAATTAAGGTTGCTAATCAGTGGGCCTTAAAATAGGGAGACTATCCTGAATTATCAAAGTGAGCCCAGTATAATCACAGAAGTTCTTAAAGGAGGACAAGAAAGGCAGAAGAAGAATTAGAAGGCCAGAGAAGCAGGGTCATACAGATGCTACCTGGCACTGAAGATGCAGGAAAGGGCCATGAACCAGAGAATGTGGGCAGCCTCTGGAAGGTAGAGAAGGTAGGGAGCACATTCTTTCCAAGAGACTCCAGAAAGGAACGCAGCCCTGCCAACACCTTGATCTTAGCCAATGAGCCCACATCAGACTCCTATCCTACAGAACCATAAGATGTTCGGGTTGTTTAAGGCACTGTGTTTGTGGCGTCTTGTCACAAAAGCCATAGAAAACTAATGAGCCTTCCAAGCTTCCCTCTTGGGCCAAGAGGGAAGAGCCAAGCACATAGATGCTGGGTCCTCTAACAGAATTTAATATTATTAAACTATTTGGGAAGTGGGTACTTGCATCCCAGCCCTCCTTCAGGAGCACTGTGAATGGGCACCAGGACCGATCTGAGAGCCTGAGCCCTGACATCTGACTTGCCACTGGGACAATACTAGGGAAATGACCAGGCAGCCATGAACTGGAAGGAAGAGGCAGGCAGGAGAGAGGAAATAAGAGGAGGAATGCAGAAGGGCGAAGGAAGGAGGAGGTAAAGGAAGTGGTAGGCAAGAGGATCAAAGGGCACGAAGGAAAGGAGAAGACAAGGCAGAGGAGGAAGAAGGGAAGGGCTGGAGGAAGACGCAGAAGCCTGGAGGTGGGAGAGGACAGGGAAAGAGGACACAGAGGAGGGGCCTGTCCTCTGCTCACCCATGGCCCCCTGAGCACCCGAGCTCTGCCCACAGGTGAGGACCCAGTCCACTGCCGCCGTCCTCAGGGCTGGCTGCTCTTTGGGACACGGAGAAGCTTGGACTGCAGTTGGCAGAGGCCTCCCCCTGAGGTTCTGATCTAATCGGCAGAGATAGGGTCTGGGCACCAGGACTGTGTAAAGCTTTTCAGGTGACTCTAATGGGCAGCCAGGGTGAAGAACCACTGCTGTCGCTAGCTCACCTGGAATGGCTACTGACGTCAAGAGCCCTGGTCTGGGGCCTGCACTTGGCAGCCGAAGAGGCTGAAATGAGATGATTTAACAACCCAGGCCCTGGAACCCGACTGCTGCGATTCAATCCTGGCTCCACACTTAAGAGCTAGGTCATCTTAGGGATGTCCCTACCCTTCCTGTGCCTGTCTCTCCATATGAAAAGGAGAAAGAATATACCAACGGTATTTGTTTTAGAGCACTGTTTTGAAAACTAAATGAGTTAATATTTCCTAAATCCTGAGAAGTGTTTCTGACACACAGAATGACCAATAAAAGCATTTGTTAGATAAAAGAAAATCAGCACACAGTCTCCAAATTGTCACCCTATCTTGTCATGGTGTTTAACCTTTTGTGCACACTTCCCACACACATTTACTACTGCACTCTCCTATAACTCCCACTATACCAAAGCCATAGTTCTGCCTGTAGTCACCTGATAGAGTCTGTTAAGAGAATAAAGCAAAATTAGGAAATAATTCCCAAAATATGTAATCTGTTCATTAAAGTCAAGAATTGGCTATGAAGTAATATTTTTTTAACAATAGTCATTTAGGCCAGGCCTGGTGGCTCACGCCTGTAATTCCAGTACTTGGGAGGCTGAGACAGGATCGCAGGTTCGAAACCAGCCTCGGCAATTTAGTGAGGCTCTCAGAAACTTAGTGAGACCCTGTTTCCAAATAAAAAAATAAAAATAGGGTTGGGGGTATAGATTGGAGGTAGGATGCCCCTGGGTTCATTCCTCTGCACCACACACAAAAAGCCATTTAAATAATTCCCAGTTATGAGCAAGGCCAGCAGTAAAGGGATGTAGAACACATGGGTTTTAAGGAAGAAGGTAGGGTAGAAGTAAGTGAAATTCCAGGACGTAGGGGGAAGACCTGAAATAGGTACTGAAAGTGGACAATTGGAACTCAGATTACAGAAATAGGAAGTAGGCTGAAATAGAAGTAGGCTGAAAAAGAGGGGTGGAGGTGATAGAAAAATATCCAGGTCAGGGAATAAAGGACCATGCAAAGCAAACTTTACTACTTCATAATTGTGCCTAAGTCTGGCCCAGTCTAGGTTTCTATTTGGATGGCTGATTTGCATACACACTCATATACATTTCAACTCTGAAAGTAGAAGTTCCATATGTGTTTTATTTACTCTCATTTATTTTTTATCTTTACCAGTTGGCCTATTTTTTTTTTTTCTTCTTCTTCTTCTTCTTCTTCCCATTACATCAGGAAACCGTCACTGCAACAAGCAACTTAACTCAGGATGCTGGAATGATTCCGCAAGAGACATTTGAGAAAAGATGTCGAACTTTGTATTAGGGCATAATAAAATTTACAATGCACAAATTTGGCAGGCAAAGATTTCTCTCAAAGGTATGAAAAAATGTCTGTGCTTTATTTTCAAAGAAACCAAATAAGACATGGTCCCTGAATCACTGTCTGAATGCAAACAGCATTTGGCTTTGATCTGAGTTGTTGAAAACTATGACCAATTTATCCTGAGGATGCCAAACCATCAGAGAATGTTTTTAAGTCTGGATTTCCATATCGGGATTCTGCTACACACTTTTTCTCTTCATTTCACATTACATAGGGCCAACCCAAAATAGTACTTCCAACAATAGATGGTGTTGGTATGATAATTTCACATCTAGTTTTGGAAAATGGGGTAGAAGGCCCCTTTCATTACTGACATGCTCGATGTGGCCTGAAAAAAAAATAGAAAATCATAATTGAACAGTGAATGGGATTATTTGATGGAAACCCTCTCCTGTGCTGTATTAATAGTCTTCTTTGGCAGGGTCAGCCAATTTTCTATTGAACAGGTGATAAAGAAATTTCAGAAAGTCATGTGTCTAGTGTATGTACCCCAGTGTGACTCTGGAATCTACCCAACCATGCTGCTGCCGGCCTTCCTCCTGCCCTCCTCCTGGTCCAGGAAGGGTCACTGCCGATTTCCTGAATTTCATTCGCAAATTTAAATCCCAAATATGCCCCTTAGTCTCAGTACCGAATTTCATTTGCTCTGTCCACTCCCCCCACCCCATGGTCAAATTGTGTGTGTGTGTGTGTGTGTGTGTGTGTGTGTATGTGTGTGTATGTGTGTGTGTGCATGTGCATGTGTGTATGTAGATGCACACACAAGGGGAACAAATCTAGCCCCATAAGAAAGCACATCAGCCATCTTGCAAGCATGTGGAACATACCAAAACCTCCTGTAATGAGTCAATCACCCAGGGTTGCCCGCCTTTGGGTCTTGGCAGAATATTTTGGAACGCAGTGAGGACTTGATCAGCGCATAGAGTCTCCTCAGCACTTTCTACTCTGCCAACATCCTTCTGAAATTAGTAAATGGAGTGGTGGTGTTGATGTTTTACACAACTTCTCTGCCTTGTAGACTTACCTGGAGGGAAGCCTTTGTTTAAGATCATAGTCTGGAGCCGGAGATTTGGACCTGTTCAGGGTGCAGAGGACTCAGGGAGGGGGGCAGTGGGCAGTTTCTAAGGATAGAGGCTTCACAGAAGCACCCAGTCTTAAAGCCGGAAGTGTCCTTACAGGAGTTCTTAATTCCATGACATCTGTGGACAGAAGAGTTTTACCTTTTGTAATCCTATGTATTTTTTTAGGCTTTAATTTTTTTTTTTTTTTTTTCTGTACCGGGGATTGAACCCAGGGGCGTTCACCCCGGCCCTATTTTTTATACTTTATTTTGAAACCGGGTCTCACGAAGTTGTGGAGGGCCTCACTAAGTAGCTGAGGCTGGCCGCAAACCCGGCCAGTCTCAGCCTCCCAAGTGCTGGGATTACAAGCGTGTACCACCACGCCCCTCCTTAGGCATTAAAATTTTATTCTGAGAAGTGGTCCATAAGCTTCACCAGATTCCCAATGGGATCCATCTCACAAAAAAAAAAGCCTCCTGTGCCTGTGACTATCCACCCTAGACCCTTGTTTTGAAGCTGTCTGTATTCACTGCCCCTCTCTCCCACACCAGAGCCTCTCCACACCTACCCACCAGGTGTGTGTCAAGTCCATGTCTTCCCTTCCAACTTCCCCGTGTCCTTCACACTCCAAGCCTCATGGCTCTGACCCTCCGGCATCCAGCGTTATCAACCACCTCTCTGTCCTTGGAGCCTCCACCCCTGCCTTTTGTGATATTGTAATGTCCTAGGGGTTTGGCCTTTAAAGTCTGTTAGCAGTGGTTGTCTGAGAGGGGAGCCTGGGAGATGGTAAGGTGACAGCAATTTAGTTCCATGGATATTTTAATTTTTAGAGTGATCCTAAAGATTTTTTTAAAGTTCTTCATTCCTGCTTGTCCTCCTAATTTCTCCTTGTTCCTTCTCTTAGCCCTCATCTTCCTCCCAACACCCAAGCGTGCTGCTCCCACAATCCTCTTGGCTTCTGTCCTCTCTCATGGAGAAAGAAATCTCAGAAAGTCATGGTCCCTCCTCGCCCTGGTCCCACCCTCACTTCAGTGGGGCCCAGCAGAACTGAAGGAGGCCTGGGAGCCAGCAGACCTGGGTTTGAACCCTGGCTCGGCTTGCTGGCTGTGTGTCTTTGGCCAGAGCATTTCATCTCTCTGCTCTGGGGCTTGCTTGTCATTAGGATTCAGCTAACATTTCCTCTGCTCTTGCTCAGGCCAGGCACTTTACAGATGTGAGCTCCGCTGGTCCTCACAACAGCACTGTGAGGTGGGTAACACTGTCCTCGTTTTATACACACAGACATACTAAAGGACAGAAAGAGTAAATTTCTTGCCTAAGACATACTTGCCCAAGTAGTCCCACTACTTACTCTGGTCTTCTGGTTTCAGAGTCTGTCCTATTAGCACTATCTATGCTGCCTCTTTACATTTTATGTTTTTCCTGTGCTTGGGAATGAACCCAGGTCCTCGCACATGCTAAACCAGCACTTTGCCACTGATCTACACCCCCAGCATATGCTGCTTCTTTAAAATGAAAGTCATGCCGGGCATGGTGGCGCACGCTTGTAATCCCAGTACTTGGGAGGCTGAGACTGGAGGATCCGGTTTCGCGGCCAGCCTCAGCTACTTAGTGAGGCCCTCTGCAATTTAGTGAGACCCTGTTTCAAAATAAAGAACAAAAAATAGGGCTGAGGGTGTAGCCCGGAGGTAGAATGCCCCTGGGTTCGATCCCCGGTACCGCAAAAAAAGAAAAGAAAAGAAAAGAAAGTCACATACCTGCACAGCACAATCTTCTGTTGATTGGAGATAATGTTGGGGGTAGTATATAGAATACCTGAGACAGAGTAGATAGCTGTCATTATCTTATTTCTCGGATGATCACTATTCTAAGCTTTAACCGTACAAGTTAAACCACTCTGGCTACGTGTGTCTGCCTGCTCGGCCCACTGAAGAGTAGTTTGAAGAACTACTTGATGATTGGCTTCCGTTGCTGTCCTCACAGCCGTTCTCCCAGCACCACCTCCTCTACTCCATCTCATCCTCATCCTCCTGCTCTCCTGATGTTTCAGGCATCTAGTCCCATGTTCCCCTTGCCCTGCCACCCAACCTGAGGTCCTCGATTCTCCCAGCCAGGCCACTTCTCTGGCCTCTTCATTGGTCTTCCTGCCTCCAGATCCTCCCTATGAATCTGGCTCACACACTTCTGTCAGATTAAAGTTCCTAGATGCCATTCCTCCACCCTGAACCTTGATTTTTCCCTCTGGTAGTATCCCCTGCCCAGTATCCTGTTCTTGAGTCAAAATGGTCTAATTACCACAGTTCCTAAACTCACCTTGAGTTTTCTCTGCCCAAGGTTCCCTTTTGGAACCAGCCTCCTGCCTTAAGATCAGGTTCCAATGCCAGCTCCTCCTGCAGCAGCCCCTGGGAGTCTAGACTACACATGACTCCCTCTCTGCTTTGAATTTTGCAATGGATGTGTGTTGAGAGATAGGGGGCCTGTGTGCATGGTCTTTTCCACCTCTATCTGATCTATGAGGTCATATACAGCTTGGACCACAACATTCATTAAAAATAAGAATTTATAGCCTGGTATGGTGGCACATACTTGTAATCCCAGTACTTGGGAGGCTGAGACAGGAGGATCGCAGGTTCCAGGACAGCCTCAGCAAGTAGTGAAACTTTCATCAACTTAGTGAGACCCTGTTTCAACGCAAAAATAAAGTAGGTCTGGGTGTGTAGCTCAGAGGTAGAATGCCACCAAAAATATATGTATAAATTTATAAATGGAAAAAACTAAATTTACAAAAGGTTAACTGACACAATTAGTAAGTCAGTTAGTTGAACGTATTATATAATAGTTAATATTGTTAGCCACTCTGCCTGAGTGTAAACCAACTTTCTACTACTTATTTGTTGGTATGGCCTGGGACAAATAACGGCTGTGTGCCTCAAGTTTCTCATCAATAAAATGGGAATAATAACAGTACTTATAGGATGATAACGAGGATCAAGTACATTAACACAGGTAAAACATTTATAATGAACTTTACACATTGTAAGCACTCAAATGTTAACTATTGTTATTAATGGCAGAGCCAGAATTCAAATCAAGAATCCCTGACTCCCAGTCCAGTGCTCTTTATACCAGGCTCTATATCCTGGCCACTCGCTGTTCTCTGTGTCCTCAATGTCACTAGTCTTTGTCCAACCTTCCCACTCCATGCAAAAAATATGAACGTGACATGCCCATACACACAGACATTCAAGTCAGCAAGTAAATATTGCTTTTCCATTTAAGGTAGTTGAGACTTTAGATGAAGCTCTGTGGTTCTGAGTAAATAAGAAATTAAAAAAAAATAGGGAGCCAGGCATGGTGGTACACACTTGTATTCCCAGTACTTGGGAGGCTGAGACCGGAGGATCCGGGTTCGCAGCCAGCCTCAGTTACTTAGTGAGGCCCTCCACAACTTAGTGAGACCCTGTTTCAAAATAAAAACTAAAAAAAATAGGGCCGGGGGTGTAGCTCAGAAGTAGAATGCCCCTGGGTTCAATCCCCGGTATCGCAAAAAAAAAAAAAGTAGGGGATCCTCAGTCAATCACAGGACAGGATAGCCTCTTATGTCTAAGAAAAAGGGGGACCATGGGGTCTTTCACATCTCCTCTAGCTCTAACACACTTCCATTAGCAGTTTCTGAAAAGCCACCATTGGAGGTTCACAGAGACAAGCACGCTCTCTCACTCACTGGCCTGGGGCATTGTGGGTGCTCACACTCTGTCCCTGAGCCCATGCCTCTCCTCCTTCATAAGGCCGAGGGAGGGAGAGCTGGTGAACTCATCTGCAGGAGGTATTTAGCCCTGCCTGGCACCAGTGAGCTTGGTCATTAGTACATTCCTTTGGGCTAAGCAGTGCTCCCTTCCTCCCATTCTAGTTTAGGTAACAACAGAGAGAGAATATCAATAGGAGGAGGGTTCTGTTTAGTGTGAATTTGTTTATCAGGATCCAGAGGACTGGAATTCCCCGGGGATTAAGTGCTGCAGAGAGTGAAAATGGGAAGCCCCCAAAAGCCGGTTTGCCAAGAGGCCGCAGAAAGAAGATTCCTTCTCCTTCCTCGTGGCCCTTCCACTCTCTTCCATTGTCCCGTGCACTGACTCAACAAAAGTGTCTTTTCTTTGGGTATAACTCCCACCGAAGAAGAGAACAGATGTAATTTTGGATCTCAGTTGATTAGGAAGTGACCTTTCTCATGCCTAAAATCGTGTGTCCTGGATGCACTGTCCTGGTGGAGGAAAAAAGGACCATCCTTCCACCTCATCAACCTCTAATGTACTTTTCTTTCTTTTTTGTGTTGTACTGGGGGGTGCATTTTAACTCTGAACTACACCCCCAGCCCTATTTTATTTTTTTATTTTGAAACAGGGTCTTGCTAAGTTGCTAAGGCCCTCACTAAGTAGTTGAAGCTGGCCTCGAACCTACTATCCTCCTCTTTCAGCCTCTCAAGTACTTTTTTTTTTTGCGGTACCGGGGATTGAACCCAGGGGCGTTCTACCTCCGCGCTACACCCCCGGCCCTATTTTTTTTTTATACTTTATTTTGAAACCGGGTCTCACGAAGTTGCGGAGGGACTCATTAGGGAGAGAGAGAGAGAGAGAGAGAGAGAGAGAGAGAGCTGAGGCTGGCTGCGAACCCAGATCCTCCGATCTCCGCCTCCCAAAGTACTGGGATTACAAGCGTGTGCCACCACGCCCGGCTATCTCAAGTACTTTAAATGCACTTTTCAAGTGGACCTGGCATGGTGCTGAGAGGGCAAAGGATATGACTCCATTATCACCTACATGAGGAGCTTGGGGCTGAGCAGTTTGCCAGGAGACTCTAGTGCCCTTGCTGGTAGTATCTCGGCCTCGTCACTGCAGTCAGCATTCTAGAACTCTACCAAGATGTGCAATGACACTTTCCTGTATATAATAAACTCTCCACTTACTGATGTGTTAGAGAATAAAGTTTTTTTTTTTTTTAATTATTAGCCGGTTATGGTGACGCACGCTTATAATCCCAGTACTTGGGAGGCTGAGGCAGGAGGATCTGGGTTCGCGGCCAGCCTCAGCTACTTAGTGAGGCCCTCGGCAACTTAGCGAGACCCTGTTTCAAAATAAAGAATAAAAGCCGGGTGTGGTGGCGCACACTTGTAATCCTAGTACTTGGGAGGTAGAGACCTGAGGATCCAGGCTCGCAGCCAGACTCAGCTACTTAGTGAGGCTCTCCACAACTTCATGAGACCCGGTTTCAAAATAAAGTATAAAAAATAGGGCCAGGGGTGTAGCTCGGAGGTAGAATGCCCCTGGGTTCTATTCCAGGTACTGCAAAAATAAAATAAAATAAAGAATAAAAAATAGGGCTGGGGGTGTAGCTTAGAGGTAGAATATACCTGGGTTCAATCCCCAGTTCTGCAAAAAAAAAAAAAAAATTATGGGAAATACACACAATGGAATTCTATTTAGCAATAAAGAAGAACAAAATAATGTCATTTACAAGAAAACGGAAGGACCTGGAGAACATTATGTTAAGTGAGATCAGACAATCACAGAAAGAGAAGGGTCAGCCGGGCGTGGTGGCGCACGCTTGTAATTCCAGTACTTTGGGAGGCGGAGACCGGAGGATCAGGGTTCGCGGCCAGCCTCAGCTCTCTCTCTCTCTCTCTCTCTCCTCTCTCTCTCTCTCTCTCTCTCTCTCTCTCTCTCTCTCCTTAGTGAGGCCCTCCGCAACTTCGTGAGACCTGGTTTCAAAATAAAGTATAAAAAAATAGGGCCGGGGCGTAGCGCGGAGGTAGAACGCCCCTGAGTTCAATCCCCGGTACCGCAAAAAAAAAGAAAGAAAGAAAGAGAAGGGTCACATGTCTTCTCTCATATGCGCAAGCTAGGGAGCAAGGAGGATACAAAAGGGCCTCCAGACAATAGTGGAGAAGCCTCAGTGGGTCAGGGAACTGATCTAAGGGAAGGGGAAGGGGAAGAATGAAGTTCATTAGTGGAATTGCTACCATCGGCCATATTTACATAAGAGAATATACCAATGTCAATCTCAGTACTTTGTGTTGGGAGGAGGGGAGGCGGGGGGGCACCAAGTGCTGTGCGCATGTATGTTACTGTCAACTTGATTTGCAATGTGATGTGAGACTAAAATGCACCAATAAAAGTACATTAAAAATAAAATAAAATAAAAATAAAAAACCCTGTAAACTGATTCGAACCCTTCTAAAACAGTTATTTCCTAAACTTCACCCTCTGTCCCCTCCTCCCCTTAACAATACAACTGTCTTTGAAATCCATGGGCTGGAACCATAACTGTATATCACATGATACAGCCAAATAGGAGTTCTATCATTTTCTGTACCAAGGCTGTTGGTATTTTTCCTCAAGGGGGAGCACTTTTCCCTGGTGAGATTATTATAGAAGACATGACATATACTCAGAACACATCACTTTGTGTGGCTATGTCCTCATGAACTACTCCATGAAACACAGTGGCAACTGCAGACCACAGTGTCTGGGTCTCCGGGCCCAGCCTCTCTGGGACACCTGCTCTTAGACAAACCAATGGTAAGTTCCTGGTAAGAAAAGTGTAACTTTTGTCAGCAGGTGGCGCTCTTTCCCCAGCATTAGCCTTGGCCCAGGCTCAGAGGTACCTGGACATGTTCTTCCAGGTATGGGCTTCTACAATGCACAGGCCTTTTAGACCAGAAGTCTCGTGTTACCTCTAAGGATACTGTTGCCCTGGAAAATGAAGTTGTTCACAGTACTCTGCTACCCCAAAGTTTGGAAGGGAATCAGAATAGATATTGCCCATTGTCTTTTTAAAAGAAAACACATTCTCATCTGGAATGATGACTACAACGGAAAATTTTCTCTTAAATATTAAAGCCATTCTCCTTTCTGAAGCTTACACTGCACCACCACTTCTCCTAATGCCTCTTCCACTCTACCTCCACCAGAAAAGATTTCCCCCAATCTTTTCTGGGTTTAAAAGAGAAGTTAGGATCCCCACAAACTAATTTCTTTTTCTTTTTTTGGCAGTACTGGGAATTGACAAACTAATTTCTAACAAATAGTCATTAAATTTTCATCACTAAATTCATCTAGCTACCTTTGCCAATCCAATGATTGCTCATGTAACCCCTTCACGGAGTCTCCCATAAGGTCCAATCACTTGTATTGCTTTTAAAATCTACCTTCATTTTCTGTAGATTTACAACTAGATGTCTCAGCAACTCCTACTACTTGCTGGGGACCAAACAGCACCTTCAAGAGGCTTAATTTAGATGAGAGATAAAGATGTGTAAGCAGAGAACAAATAGAGAGCACAGGGCAAGAGAGGCACAGTAGGCCCAAGAAGGGAGAGTTCTCTGAGGCTTGGTGTGGTCAAGGAAGCTGCACAGAAGAGATCCTCCAGGCATAGCTGGGTGTGGGGCTGCTAGACAAGAAGTAGGGTTAAGTAAGTAAGCAAGTAAATAGATAAGCAAGTGAGCAAGTTAGAGGCCTGGGGGAAAATGGAGAGAGTTCATCAGTAAAGATGCATTGAATGAGCCAGGCATGGTGGTGCACTCCTGTAATCCCAGTAGTTGGGAGGCCAAGACAGGAGGATTACAGGTTTGAAGTCAGCCTCAGCAACTTAGCAACTTAGCAAGGCTTTCAGCAACTTAGTGAGACCCTGTTTCCAAATAAAAAACAAAATAGGGCTGGGGGTGTAGCTCGGAGGTAGAAGGCACCTGGGCTCAGTCCCTGTTAACACACACACACACACACACACACACACACACACACACACACACACAGTGAGAGCAACAGTGAAGGTGAGAGGGAGCCCAGGGCCATCAAGGATGAGCGTCAAAATGACCTTGTCAGAGGGAGCAATTCAAGTTGAGAACAGAGGGGAAGAAAATCTGAAAAGCTAGGTTGGGAACAAAGATGGCAATTGGTAAATGTTGAACCAAGTCCTTTCTCCGGGCCTTGCAGTATCTATCTGCAAGGTTGCACTACCCTGTAACAACAATGGTTTGCATGCAGTTACCTTAGAACAATGGAGCTATTTAAGAGCAAAGGCTTTGGTGTTAGAAAGTTTCTGATTTGAGCCCCAGCTCTCTGGTTTACTATCTGTATGACCCTAGTTGTCTAAACCTCCTTTTTCTCATCTGTAAAGTGGGTTCGATCATATCCACTTCATAAAGCTGTTATAAAAGTAAAATGTGATGATGAATACTAACATCAAAGATGAATCCTAAGCCGGGCGTGGTGGCAAATGCTTGTAATCCCGGTACTTTGGAGGCGGAGACCAGATGATCTGGGTTCATGGCCAGCCTCAGATACTTAGTAAGGCCTCAGATACTTAGTAAGGCCCTCCGCAACTTTGTGAGACCTGGTTTCAAAATAAAGGATAAAAACTAGGGCCGGGGGTGTAGCTCGGAGGTATAACCCCCCCCCCGGGTTCAATCCCTGGTACTGCAAAAAAAAAAAAAAGATGAATCCTATATAATAGGGAAAGTAAACTGCAAATAGGGAAAACCCTGCTTTTCTATCAGAGTTTCCTAGATCTGTCTGAAGATAAAGAATCACATGGGATGCCCCCTGATAAAACAGATTACTCATGTCTTCCCTTGGCATTTTTCACCCCTTGGAATTTTAATTCCGAAGGTCTGGGATGGGGCCCAGATTCTGTGTTTTTAATTGGAAATAAGGTGCAAATCAAGCTCCCTCTGTTCAGCCTGTGACCCAAGCCACCTCCACCAGTCCTTAGCACAACCTTTCCACACCCATGCAGTGGCTGCTCGGTGGGATGTCCTGGATGGGTTTAAAGGACTGATGCCTAAAGAGTCTGATTTGATGGCTGTGGGGTGCAGCCCCGCTCCTTTCACCAAGAGATCCTACGTGCAGCCACACTGAAGAACCATTGCTTTAGCGGTATTTGTCACTTGGTGTGTCTTTAGGAAACTAATGTCTTTTGAAAATATTCATTAGAACTGTGAGGAACAGAGCTGGCGACGGCCACGCAGCTGCATGAGCTGACGGCAGCCGAGGAGAGCATCGGCAGGACCATGGAGAACAAATTCACATATGAAGATCATCAGCACGCTGCAGAATGGCTTCTTTCTCACACCACGCACTGACCTCAAGTGGCCGAGATCTGTGGTTCTGGGTTAGGAGGTTTGACTGATAAATTAACTGAGGCCCAGGTCTTTGACTACAGTGAAATACCCCACTCTGGAAGGTGACATTCCCAGTGAGGGTTTTCCAGCTTCTGGGTGTGGACATCTTGGGGGTCACCAGTGCAGCTGGAGGCCTCGATTCCAAGTTTGAGGTTGGAGATATCATGCTGATCCGTGATCACATCAACCTACCTGGCTTCTGTGGTTAGAACCCTCTCAAAAGGCCTAATGATGAAAGGTTTGGGGTTTGTTTCCCTGCCTGTCTGATGCTTATGAGCGGAATATGAGGCGGAAGACCCTCAGTGGCTGGAAGCAGTGGGGGAGCAGCAAGAGCTACAGGCAGGCACCTATGTGATGTTGGCGGGCCCCAACTTCGAGACCGTGGCAGAGAAGCTGGGGCGGATGCTGTTGGCATGAGCACAGTACCGGAAGTTACAGTCGCAAGGCACTGTGGACTTCCCATCTTTGGTTTCTCACTCATCACTAACAAGGTCATCATGGATTATGAAAACTTGGGGAAGGCCAATCACGAGGAAGTACTAGCGGCTGGGAAACAAGCTGTGCAGAAAATGGAAGAGTCTGTCTCCATTCTTAAGGAGAGCATTGCACCCCCCTGGCAATGCCAGCTGACCAGCCCTGGAACAGTCTGCCCCTAACAGGACCACGTAGCTACTACCTACTTTGGCCCTTTGCTGGGACCATGTGCCTCTACCCTCAGGTGGTAGCTGAAAGGAAAAGAGGAATATCCCTTTCTTTCCCCACTTTCTCCCACTAGTTCCTTCTGATACCAGGTCCTCTTGCTCAGTTATCTTCTCAGAGCAGTTTGTTTCTACCTACATTCTTCTACAAGGGCTAGAGCCCAGGCCCGAGCACACCTGGAGTATGCCCATGAATCGGTGTAGGCCTTGACCTTCCCACAGCAGCTGCTACCGGCTCCGTGAGACGATGCTCTCCTGTCCCTGGGGGCTCAGTTCCATCTCGCCTAAAGCACTGGAGACCAAACAAGGACCAGCCCAATACCTCTTGGATGTTATTTAATACCATCATGTTTTGAGAATAAAGAGAGATGAAATTTAAAAAAAAAGAAAATATCCATGTAAAGAAGACACAAAACTCCTCTGAAATAGCAATGGCAAAAAATGACGAAGTGAATATTAAAAAATGTTCAATTACCTATTGCATAGGATTATTCATGCTTTTATATGATACCTGTTTTCATCCAGCATGGGTTCTAAATGTGTCTTTTTAAAACTCAGCAGGTTTTGAGTTCCTACTGTGTGAAACATTCATGAAGCTCTGAGGGTATCTATTGCTCATTCTGTCTGGAACCCAAAGAATTCAAACCCTTAAGAGTGAACGAAGTAGTACATGTAAAGCAGTACTTTGCAAACCGTAAGCTGCCAAGCAGATGGAAGTTATTATCAACAACCCCCATTCCAGCCTCACTCAGAGCAAGGGAATTGGTCCCTGCATGATTGATGGTAAATAACATTAACATAGCACTTCTACATGGTAAAATCTCTGCAGAGATATGCTTAGAAAATCCTGAGCATGTTAGCAATGTGAGAAAATTAGCTAGAAAAACATTTGGAAACTGAGGTGCATCAAAATAAATTATCTCAGCAACTGGGAAAGAGGGGAGAAAACTAGGAAAGCAGTCCTGCTTTAAAATTCATGCCTGAAATGAGTAACTGTATTGGTGAGTCCGGGTCCTCACTCTGGAAGAAGGGGGACACAACAGTGGAACACGGGAAGGGAAAGAAGGGCCCCCTAGTGTCTGACTAGAATTAGAGGTACCATTCTAAACCCACAAATTAAGAGAAAAATACATATTTCCTAGTTCTGTTTACTGAAAGCACCTAGTATCAATGACATCTCAGTAGCCATGAGCAGGCCTGGGCCCAGTATGTCGTTTCTAAACAAGTTCTCCTCTCAAAGGAAGCAGGCTCCTTAGGGAAATGGCTGATTCCAAGAATAAGGCAGAGAGAGTACAACAGGAACCATACACACCTGTGATAGAAAGCAAATCCTCAAAAATATGCAGGTCCATGTCTAAAGAACACAGAAGCCAGCTGGAAGGGGCTCCCACTGGCAAATTGTGGGCAATCGTAGCATCAAAATAACAGTCATAAGTCCTAAAACACTGGCTATGAAAGGAGTCCAGGTGCCCACACAGATATAAAAATAAATAAATAAGAAGAGAAAGCTCTTCTTTACAGTGACATGTTAATAAATACAGAAGCAGCTGGGTATGGTGGTACATGCCTGTAATCCCAGTACTTGGGAGGCTGAGACAGGAGAATTGCAGGTTCAAGACCAGCCTCAGCAACTTAGTGAGACTCTCAGCAATCTAGTGACACCCTGCTTCAAAACAACAACAAAAAGGGGGGACTAGGAATGTAGTTCACAGGTAAAATTCCCCTTGAGTTCAATCCCTAGTACCCCCCAAAATTGTAGAAACAATATTAGTTTTTAAAAACCATAAACTTTCAATCTCCATAGAAATAATAACTCAGATGAGAATCTTCAATGGATGCTAAAATTATTGGATGAAATTATTGGGTAAAAGGATAGTCCAAAGTCTCAAACTATCTCACCACAGTTTAATTGCTGATTGCAAAGGGGGCAGGTTCTGTCCAGTGGGGAAACCGGAGGACACAACCCTTTCTGACAGATCAACGTGACATCATGTGCCACCTGGGGTGAGGTGCTGAGGACACAGTACACAGAGCTCCGGGTCAAAGTGCACAACCTGAATCTAATCATAAGGAAAGAATCAAGCAAACTCAAACTGAGGGACGTTCCCTAACAGCTGGCTGGAGTCATCGAAAATGCTGGAGCCAGGAAAGGCATAGGGAACCGTTGCAGATTAAAGGAGACTAAGTCTACATGACAGTCGACCACAATGAGTGATCCTGGCTGGATCCTGCAACCAAAAAAAATCACAAAATGAATGGTAACTGTACATTAGGTAACAGTAAACTGTACTGATCCTGAATTTGGTCACTGTACTATGGCTCTATAAGAGAATGCTACTGAACTTAGGGGATATAGGATTAATGGCCATGATGTCTGCAGCTTACTCTCAAATGGTTCAAATGAGGGGCGAGGAGAAAACCCAAATATGGCAAAATGCTAACAACTGGTGAATCTAGGTGAAGGTATATGGGAGTTTGTTACTCTATTCTTGCAACTTTTCTGAGGATATGACATTTTGCTAAATAAATATTTGTTTAAAAATTTTAGCCGGGCGTGGTGGCGCACACTTGTAATCCAGTATTTGGGAGGCTGAAACTGGAGGATCTGGGTTCACGGCCAGCCTCAGTTACTTAGTGAGGCCCTCCACAACTTAGTGAGACCCTGTTTCAAAATAAAGAATAAAAATTAGGGCTGGAGGTGTAGCCTGGAGGTAGAATGCCCCTGGGTTCAATTCCCAGTACCACCAAAAGAACTTTTTTTTAAATGCTGTCTTAAACTAAGCATGGCAACACACAACTATAGTCTTACTATTTGGGAGGCTGAGACAGGAAGATCCAAGGTTTGAGATCAGCCTTAAAAACTTAGAGAGACCCTCAGCAACTTAGTACAACCTATTTCAAAATAAAAAGGGCTGGGGGTATAGCTTGGAGGTATAATGCCCCTGGGTTCCTTCTTTCTTTCCTTTCCTTTTTCTTTTCCTTTCTTTTCACTGTACTGAGAATTGAACCCAAGGCACTCCACCACCAAGCTACACCCCCAGCCCCTTTTATTTTTTATTTTGAGACAGAATCTTGCTAAGTTGCCAAAGATGACCTCAAACTTATGATCCTCCTGTCTCAACCTCCTAACCATCCTGGTATTCTGTAAGCCCCAATATTCCTTTAAAAAGAATTTCAGGCCGGGCGTGGTGGCGCATGCTTGTAATCCCAGTACTTGGGAGACAGACCAGAGGATCCGGGTTCGCCGCCAGCCTCAGCTACTTAGTGAGGCCCTCTGCAACTTTGTGAGACCTGGTTTCAAAATAAAGTATAAAAAATAGGGTCAGGGGTGTAGCTCGGAGGTAAAACGCCCCTGGGTTCATTCCCTGGTACTGCAAATAAATAAATAAATAAATAAATAAATAAATAGAATCTCAGAACCAGGCACAGTGGTGCACACTTGTAATCCCAGAACTGGGGAAGCTGAGACAGGAGGAGCACAGGTTCAAAGCCAGCAAGCAGTAACTCAGTGAGACCTTGTTGCAAAATAAAATACAAATAAATAAGTGCTAGGGTGTAGTTTGGAAGTAGAATACCCCTGATGCCCCTGGGTTCAATCCCTAGTACAAACACAACAAAACAAAACAAAACTCAGGTGCCCAGAATTTTTCTTTTTGTGGTGCTGGGGACTGAACCCAGGGACAATCTACCTCCAAGCTATACCCTCAGCCCTATTTTTTTCAGGGGCGGGGGAAAGGGTCTTTCTAGGTTGCTAAGAGCCTTGCTAAGTTGTTGAGGCTGACTGCTAACCTGCTATCTTCCTGTCTCAGCCTTCCAACTACTGGGATTACAGGTGTGTACCAACACACCCATCTTTCAGGTGGTCAGAATTTGATTAATCATAATTCCTGGCTTATACCTTATCATTAAATTGGTCAATTCATGCTCATCTTTATTTATGTATTTAAAATAATATAATTTTTATAACTCCCCATCTACCCTATTTTCTAGAACATTACCAAAATTTACAGTTTGCTTTGTCAACCTCCCATCCCTTTCCTACCACCCCTCCTCCGAAGGTAACAAACTTTTCTACATTTTGTATTTATTTTATATTGCCTTTTTGTTTTATTATCTAAATAACATATTGTTTAATTTTTCTTGTTTTTAAACTTTATAGAAAGGGTATTATGCTATATATAGTCTCTAGAAATTGCTCTTTTTCATTCAATATTATGATGCCAACATTCATCCATTTAGTTGGAATGGAAGCAGGGATACATTATTTTTTATTGCTGTGTAATATTCTATTTAGTGAATGTCCCCTGCCTGTAATGCTATTTGTCCTCTTAGCCTAGTTAACTTACTCCTCAGATCTCTGCTCACTTGTCACTTCTCCAGAAAATGTTTCCAGACCTTCAGAAGTAGGTCAGATTCCTTATTTATTATAGATTTTCAAAGCACCATGGATGTCTCCTTTGCAGCTATTACCACAGTAGCAACGTCATGCTTGTGTGATTGTTTGGCTTTGCTCCCCCCCACACCCTCGCTGGACTGCATGCTCATTGAGGATGGGTACCATGTCTGCATTTGGTTGCTATTAATTCCTCTCAGTTCTGAGCACATCATGAAGGCTCAATAGAAACCATTGCTTAACTTAGGGAGTAGTGGGGACACAAAAGGGACTCCAATGACAACGGAGAACCCTCAGTGGTGCAAGGGAAGGGGTACAAGGGAAGGGTAAGGGTAAGAAAGAAGTGAATCTATGGAATTACTGTCATAAACAATGTGTATATATGAGATTATGCCAACATCATTCTCAGTGCTACATGTGGGGGGGGGGAGGCGGGGGGAGGGACACCAAGAGCTGTGTGCATGTATGTTAACACCAAACTGATACTCATTGTGATGTGAGACTACAATGCACCAATAAAAACATAAAAAAGAAACCATTGCTTAAATAAATGAATGAATGAATGAATCAAGATAATAAGTATTTATCTCTATTAAATAGCCCATCTAACAAAACACATTCAGAGATAAATGACTGTATGATCAGTCTCTCTTCTTAGTTTATTATATTTTTTTCTTTTCTTTCTCCTTTTTAAATTTTTTCTCTTTCTCCCTCCTCCTCCTCCTCCTCCCCCTCCTCCTCCTCCTCCTCCTCCTTTTCCTCCTCTTCTTCAACACTGGGGTCTGAACCCAGGGGCATTCTATCTCCAAGCTAAAGCCTCAGCCTTTTTATATTTTTATTTTGGAACAGGTTCTTGCTAAATTGCTAAGGGCCTCGCTAAGTTGCCAAGGCTGGCTTCAAACCTGCAATCCTCCTGTCTCAGCCTCCCAAGTACTGGGATTATAGGCATGTACCACTACACCCAGCCCTACTTTCTTACATTTTTAATCCGTTATCATTTTTTCAGTCACCCAGGCTCAAACATTTTGACATAGGCCATGGGAATCAGATATTAGGTCTGATTCTAGTCTCTTCCTGACACATAATTGATCATTTTGTTCACTCTCCTTCGAAAATGGTGCTCACCCCAATATGCCATCCCAACCCTACGTCACCCCCACATGCATCACGCATGTTTAGAAAAGTTGCAGTACTTCCAGTTCACAAAACTGTGCTTGGTCATTTCCTATCACATTACCTTTGCTTATGCTGTGTCCTCTCCTCAGAGAATCCCTTCTTCATCTCTGAGTATTTAAGTCCTAGCCAAAGCCCACTTGAAATGCTCCATCCCTCAAAAAGCCTTCCCTGATTTCCCAGATGGAAGCATCTCTTCACCCAGAGCCTCACACAGCACTTATCTGTGTACAATCAAATGTTCTTCTTGGTGTATGGGAACATGGGTGGGTTTTGTATTCAGACCCAAGTTCAAGTCCTGTCCACCACTACCTACTGTGTGACCGTGGGAAACTATCTACACTTCAGTTACTACATCTTTTATGTGAGAATAGTTATCTAACTCTGGGAAATGTTGCTCACATTAAATTAAAGTGGGTAAATACCTGGAGAATGCTGTCATGCTTCCCAGTACAATGCTCTTGCCCTTACCCTTCGCCTCTCATTCACTTCTCTGTTTTAAGGGAGGAAGAGTGATTTAGCAGATTACTGAGTTTGGTAGAAAGAAGTGACATCCTAGCTCAACTTCCTCCTCCTCCTCTCCCTTTTCTCCATCTGCCTCTCTCTTCTGCCCTCCCCTGCCCTCTTCACCCCTTGTCCTCTCTCATCCTGAATCTACAGGATTCAGACAGTCGACACATCCCACAGCTGTGGGATGCTCAGTGAGGTGAGGGCTATGGCGGTCTGGTTCCCCCTTGGGACTGGTGGGTAAGGCTCCCTAACCTGAACCTTCACTGGTAGCAACCTTGTTTGGCCACAGTCCTCAAGGCAGCTCTCTCCCACGACCTTCTCGGTGATAAAGCTCACACTGTGATCTCCACCTGTCACTTTTCAGAGTTTCATTTCTCAATTTGTGTTGATCTTGGGTGGGAAAGAAAGGAAGTTGTTTAGTGACTTCCTAAAACCACACCCGTAAAGGAATATGATCCTGTTGTTTAAAGAAGCATACTAGAACTTTAGCACCCAAATAAGGGATGTTCTTCAAAACAGTCCCCTAAGGAAGTGACACATGTACTCTATTATGTTCTAACACAGCTACTCTGGTTCAAAACCATTTGGATGTATCGTTAGAGTCTGTGATTTTTTTGAGTATTTTCATTGATCTCAAGTCTCATCAGAAAGGAGTAGATTTGAGTTTTGGAAGAGTCATTTGGAACCAGGTTGGTGAATAACTGGGACAATGGGGGGGGTGTCGAAAGAAGTAAGGAAACGTGTGTGTGTGTGTGTGTGTGTGTGTGTGTGTGTGTGGAGAGAGAGAGAGAGAGAGAGAGAGAGAGAGAGAGAATGAATTTGAAAAGCATTCTAAAAGTGCTTGTACAACAGTCACATCTTTCTTTCTTCCTTTCTTTCTTTCTTTCTTTCTTTCTTTCTTTCTTTCTTTCTTTCTTTCTTGGTACTGAGGATCAAACCTAGGGACATTCTATCTCCAAACTACACCCCCAGTCCTATTTTTTTTTAAAGCAAGGTCTCACTAAGTTGCTGAGGCTGGCCATGAACTTGTGATCCTCCTGTCTCAGCCTCCC